>CAUVYR010000023.1:0-22959 GCA_963556235.1 Cryptophagus acutangulus
TATTTTTAATTAGATTATTCGTAAATATGATTAAAATGTATAGTAAAAATCAAATATGAAGAAAATACACACACCCAACATACACGCCTGCGCATCTAAATTTCACTCACCTATATGCAGACTTCATTTTGATCCCGTTGAGGGCGCGTTACGTTGATTGCGTCTTTCTGTCATATGACGGCTTGTATTTTCTAACCTTACAGAAACCCACTGTGTCATTTGTGTCATTTAATTTTGTGTTAAACGTTACTAATAATAATTAGTTCCTTTGTGAAAAATTTCAAAAATGTAAAGCATTTCATTTCACAATTTTTAAGAAATTTCTTACAGATTTCCACAACGTGAATCTTTGTTTCAAATTCAAATAAAAATAGATTTTTTTTTAAACAAACTGAAGGTTGCAATCTTGTGACAATCAAAATGGAGGACTTCAATATCCTCTGAGAAAATATGACTCAAACGGTATTTGGAGGGAAGGGGTGTGTTGGTGCTCGGTCGACATTAATATTGAGAATGTGGGTGCAAATGACTTGCGCCTAAGCGCCGGGCTGTAACTATGTGGGTGCAAATGACTCGCGCCTGAGCGCCTGTCTATAACTAACTTCACTTAGCTGAATAATGTCAAGCACAAATTATCATTTCGTTCGCTCTAACAAGAAATCATACTTTTGAGTGTTAATAACCTTTTTCTGATGTTATAAGTGAAATAAATAAGTTTACATTATGTAAAAGGAGATTAATTTAACCTACGAAATCGCTACAAGAGAAAATTGGCGGTGCATAAGTTGTTTGCACTGCACCCGCGGACTACGGTCCCAACATTGGTCCTTCGAGCCGGATCTATTGACAATTTCGAAGACGTGGACAGCGACAACGACTGAAAACATCAATCGAATGGAATGGATCTTCAAATCATATCAAGTTATCAATAATCAAGGTTGGTGGGAATCCAAATCCTTTGTTCCAAATCCCAACCTCACAATTCAAGCTAAAAACACGTGGCAATTGAGACGTATAATCTATACTCATTCAGGTAACTTTGCACATGGGTTTTCATACTAATTACAATTGCAAAATATTCAATTATCTCAAAATTATCCGTATTGTCAGTTCAAAATCTAAGCTATTGATCATAGACGACAATTCATCAAATTCACTCGCATAATTCATTAAATATCTCAAAATGCCACCTAAAACAAAAGATAATAAAGCACAGTTAATACATGTTCGTCAGGTCTATATAGACAACATGCTGCGTTTGGAAAAATTCATTGATCAGTTTGATGATGATAGTAGAATTCTAGAATTGAAAGCACGTCTGAATAATCTGAAACCCATATTAGACGAGATGGTAAGAGTAGGGCTCTTGGGGATTTAATGTTCCACATACCCTAGAACTCTGAAATTTTCAGGATTTGTTTCTAGCAGCCTTAAAAGTATTCATGCCAAATTTCATCCCTCTACGACCACTTTGGGGTAACAACCCTTAAAAAATTTTTTTAATTTAAACACATTTGTTTTCACTTTTATTTTATGAATTACATTATGCACTTCACTGTGACAAATTTATACACTAATTCGTCGACTAATTATTGAAAAAATAACCCTTAATAATACAAAGTCGGTGTAAAATGTGTTTACTTCATCAGTTGATTACAATGCCGGTGGCGCTCTCTCAACTTCAACTATTAAACCAGTGACCATCAAAATGTTTTGGAATGAATTTTGAATGAAGAATGAATGATGGGAAATTTCCGAGAATTTTATTGGTGAGAATATTCCAGTAAAGCTGGGAATTTTATTCTAATTTACAAATTTTCGAAAGTTACAATATATTCGTATATACTTTTATTCAAATATTTGTAACTATTCGAATAACAAATTGTAATTTTTTTGTTACATATGTGGCCTCCTCCTCCCCTTATAGCCACTCCTATCCACCACCCCTATCCAAACAAACCAATTCTTGACAAGTGAAAGCATGTTTCATACACATTCCGCACATAGACAGTCGATCACGTTGTCGGACATTGCAGTTTTGCCAACACCAGGATACGCTCTGGCAATGTCTCTCAGGAACCGTCTAAGCTTCTCTATGGGAGTGGTGAAATCTTTTAAAATGTTGTTCCGATACATCCACTCACCAATAAATTGGTGAGTGTGTTCAACGTTTGAAGAATGTTTCAAAACTAATTTCAAAGAGCGCCAGCTTCGTTCGATATTCTGGGTGTGGTATCGAACTGGTTCCATCTGTGCTGGAAGAACACCCACAAACTGCTTATCCAGACAATTTTCATGGAAACGTCCAGCAGGAAACCAAATTGGAGGTTGATCTCGAGGGGGTTCCACAAAAGCCTCTGAGTGGTTAACTTGACCTAAACCGGCAAAAATAGTATTGCAAACTCTATAAGCTCGCCACATGTCTGCGCAAATGAAGCTATCTATATCGATGCATTGTTGCATTTTTTCCAACAATTGGTCTCGCCCTCGATTTGGTACAACCACTCCAAAAACTTTTCTAGTCTTCCTGCTGATACCTCCAAAAACCCATGTATGTTGGTGAGCAAGAATACGGCCTACTTGGTGCTTTCTTTTGAAAAGATGAGATTCATCAACCTCGACAATGTCATCATCTCCTCCCAATTGTTGAAAATCGTGCCATGCAATTTTATTCATAACATCTCGGCAGTATTGTATCCATGCCAAAACAGTGTCATGAGCCAAACCTATTCGCTCTTCAATTTGACTGACAGACAGATTCATCAAAAATTCCATAATAATCATTAATATCTGGTCGGATCCAATTTGACGAAGTCGAGCATTTTCCAAAAAGGTGTTCATTGTTGGCTCAACTTTGTGTTTGTTTAAACACACATAACGCCACCCCAAACTGCGAGTCCGATCTGAGCTGCAGGATAACGCTGAGTTGCAGCGAGAGCAGATTATTCCTACTTGGAACTGGCGTTGAGGAAGAACTCCAAAATGTTGAAAAACTTCCAAACCCTTTTCGTTTCCGTGAACGAAGCGAACGAGATCATAGAACATAGTTATCATAGCTATAGTTATAGATCATAGTTATCAACTCTTATTTATGATAGTATTTTATAATAGTGTTTTGTTTTATATATCGTCATTTAATATTTGTCAAATTTCTTTAATTTTCTTTCTCCACAAAATATTTCATATTACTCAATGGTAATTAATAATATTATAACCAATCATGTTATCTAATAATATCTCTTGATGGTTTTTTACCGAAACATGTAACGCTAATTAATAAATGCTATATTGGAGAAGACTTTGCGTTTTTACTCAGAATTTTATAATTTAAATTAAATGTTGAATTAATTTCCAAATTAAATTTTAATTTAGAGTTTTGAATGCAAACGGAGCGCGCCATATCAATTGTTCGTTTTTATTGGACAGCGTAAGCTGGAACGGTGGGGATACCGCTTAGTGCGGCCGGCTTGTAGTGTTGCCGCCGATTCGTAAAAAAGTGCAAACATTTACATTTAAATTCATAACTAAATTAATTCTCAATCAAAAATTAAAAATCAAAGTGTATTAGAATCAACATTTATCAGTGCATGCTACAAAAATAATGTGTTTTTGAAATCTGTTATAGTTTAGAAGATATTGGTGTGGGAACATAAAAGTATGTGAAAAATGATGAATTTTTTGCCTATAGGAAACCGAGATATTCGCTCTTAAAGAGTTGGATGGTCCATTTAACTGCATGTAAATATTTATATGTTATATTTTTTTTTAAGTAGATTGGCTACAGACATTTTTTTGAAATTTTGGTCACTGATACATATGTATTTGTAGAATATTATAATGTGCTCAACTCGTTTTTTTTAAATAACGCCCTTTTGCACTGGACGACTTTTGGACTACCAGTGCCATTTAAATAAGAAAAATTTAAAGAATTATTCTGGACAGATTACAACTTTTCACCTCAAAAAGCCTACGGAATCGTTTTCTAGACGACTTTCGGGCGAGCGAGCACTCTACTATATAGCTGTGCTGCATCTGTACTATACTTTTAAGTATAAATGCGCTCAATCTATACGTATACATTTTTATTTGTTTTTTTATAACAATTACCGTTGAATATCGAACGAATACCCAGAATATCGAACCCAGAATATCGAATTAAATTAAATTATTACCCAGAATATCGAACGAAGCTGGCGCTCTTTGAAATTAGTTTTGAAACATTCTTCAAACGTTGAACACACTCACCAATTTATTGGTGAGTGGATGTATCGGAACAACATTTTAAAAGATTTCACCACTCCCATAGAGAAGCTTAGACGGTTCCTGAGAGACATTGCCAGAGCGTATCCTGGTGTTGGCAAAACTGCAATGTCCGACAACGTGATCGACTGTCTATGTGCGGAATGTGTATGAAACATGCTTTCACTTGTCAAGAATTGGTTTGTTTGGATAGGGGTGGTGGATAGGAGTGGCTATAAGGGGAGGTGGAGGCCACATATGTAACAAAAAAATTACAATTTGTTATTCGAATAGTTACAAATATTTGAATAAAAGTATATACGAATATATTGTAACTTTCGAAAATTTGTAAATTAGAATAAAATTCCCAGCTTTACTGGAATATTCTCACCAATAAAATTCTCGGAAATTTCCCATCATTCATTCTTCATTCAAAATTCATTCCAAAACATTTTGATGGTCACTGGTTTAATAGTTGAAGTTGAGAGAGCGCCACCGGCATTGTAATCAACTGATGAAGTAAACACATTTTACACCGACTTTGTATTATTAAGGGTTATTTTTTCAATAATTAGTCGACGAATTAGTGTATAAATTTGTCACAGTGAAGTGCATAATGTAATTCATAAAATAAAAGTGAAAACAAATGTGTTTAAATTAAAAAAAATTTTTAAGGGTTGTTACCCCAAAGTGGTCGTAGAGGGATGAAATTTGGCATGAATACTTTTAAGGCTGCTAGAAACAAATCCTGAAAATTTCAGAGTTCTAGGGTATGTGGAACATTAAATCCCCAAGAGCCCTACTCTTACCGACGAGATAAACGCATGTCAAACTCAAATTGAATTGCTGGATAAAGAAGACCAGCATTTGAATAGTGAGGAACGCGAAGCCTATGAGAATCAATATTTCAGTATCTTAGCTAAATTTGAATCGCGCATTTTAATAATTGAAAACAAAAATCAAACTGCACCGATCATTTTACAGCAGCCTAGTTCTGCGACATCTCAACAATTAACTCAAGTTAAATTACCCACTCTAACATTACCGGAGTTTTCTGGTCAGTACGATCAATGGGTACCATTTTATGATTCATTTTCAGCTACCATTCATAACAATATTGCATTAACAAAGGTACAAAAGCTCCAATACTTAAAATCTTGTTTGAAAGGAGAAGCATTGCAAGTAATAGTTTCAATAAGGACTACCTCAGATAATTATGACATAGCCTGGGATGCCCTTAGTGCAAGATACAAAAATACCCGATTAATAATCAAAAATATTCTAAACGAGATATTCACGTTGCCGCCTATCGTGAAAGAATCAGCAAGCGCTTTGCGAAAATTGCTTGATACGGTATCTACACAAATACAAGTGCTGAAAACATTCGGATTACCTATCGAACACTGGGACGTTTTGGTAGTTCATTTGGTCACATCTAAATTCGATAATACAACCAGGCGCGATTGGGAAAGAACTTTAACTACAGATACTCAAACATTTAAGGAAATGTCAGAATTTTTATTACATCGATGTCAAATGCTTGAAGCAATAGAATTGAGTAAAACCTTAAATAAATCTCAAATTTCTGGCTCAAGTAACGACAGATCAACTAATCACAGAAACATAACATTAACTACCACCACTAACAAGCTATCATGTCCGTTTTGTAAGCAAACGCATTATATAAATCAATGCAATGATTTTCTCAAACTAGAAATAGGCGCACGGCTTCAAGAAGCAAAAAACTTAAACTTATGCACAAATTGTCTGCGTAGTAACCATCGAAGTAGCAGATGCAGCTCAACCTATTCATGTAAAACATGCAACAAAAAACATCATACCTTGTTACATATGAGCAATACCGCTGATCAAGGCCCACATCCAACCTCTCAGCATATTAATAATCAAATGGCAACTTTAATTTGCAAATCAGCTTCACTCAATAGCATAAGAAAGGACTCTGAGGTTTTATTGTCAACAGCAATTATTTGTGTACGGAATCAACAAGGCAGTTACATGAAGTTGCGCGCATTATTAGACGCAGGATCTCAATCGAATTTTATAACAAAATCGGCTCTTAAAAGATTAAATTTGAAAACACAGCCATGTCAAATCAATGTGGACGGAATAGGTAATGCGTCGGCAACTGTGCAACAATGCGCAAGTATCATTTTCAAATCACAATACAACAAATTCACACAGACAATTGACTGCCTAATTTTGCCGGAAATTACATGTAACTTGCCTATCAATTAATTTTATTTATCACAATGTACAGCAGTGGAAAATCTTAAATTAGCAGATCCAACTTTCAATGTTTCCGGACCTATAGATGTCTTGTTAAATGCAAACGTTTTTTGGAGTCTTTTATGCATTGGTCAAACCAAAATCAGTAAGAATCAGCCATATTTGCAAAAAACTCTGTTAGGTTGGATTGTTGGGGGTAAGATTGAGTTAAACAAATTACCAAAATCTATTACTTGTAATTTAAGTTCTGTCAACACACTAGAATCATTACTCACGCGTTTTTGGAAATTAGATGACGTACCTAATTTGGAAAATAATTATTCAGTTGAAGAATCTAATTGCGAAAATCACTTTGTAAACAACACTAAACGTGACGCGAATGGACAGTTCATTGTACGGTTACCCTTTAAACTAAATATTCAAGATTTAGGTTTATCTCGCGATATAGCAGCTCGACGTTTTTATGCACTTGAGCGTAAGCTAAACAAAAACGTAGATTTAAAACACCAATACACTGAATTTTTAAATGAATATCTAAACTTGCAGCATATGGAGTTGGTCGGATCATTGGATCCTGACGAAAGTGACAAAAACTCATTTTACTATTTGCCTCATCATGCCGTAATCAAAGAGTCCAGTCTAACGACAAAAATTAGGGTCGTATTTGACGCATCATGTAAGACAACGTCGGGTTTAAGTTTAAATGACACACTAATGGTAGGACCAACCATACAGCAAGACTTAATCGCGATTTTAACCAGATTCCGCACTTATAAATACGTATTTTCGGCAGACATCACCAAAATGTATCGCATGACTTGGGTAGACGACCATGACTGTGACTATCAACGAATACTGTGGCGTGACAATTCAAATCAACCAGTACAGATATTCAAACTCAAAACCGCAACTTACGGAACAGCGTCTGCTCCATTCTTAGCTGTGAGAAGCTTACACCAGGTAGCAAATGAAAATATGAACAATTTTCCAGTAGCATGTTCAATTATAAAACGTGACTTCTACGTTGATGATTTGTTGACTGGGACAAACGAGATAAATTCTGCAATTACGTTACGTGACCAACTTATCAAAATCCTATCAAGCGGAGGTATAAAATTGAGTAAATGGGCATCAAACAACGCAGAGATATTACCAATAAGTCATAATACTCCAATAGATATTACGTTAGTAAATCTAGACAAAGACGAAGACACGAAAATTCTCGGTTTAAATTGGAACTGCACAACTGACAACCTTAGGTATCTCATCAACCCAATTGAAGTCAAACAAAGAACGACTAAACGAATTATCTTAAGCACTATAGCACAATTGTTTGATCCGTTAGGTCTTGTATCTCCAATTTTGATTACTGCAAAGATTTTGCTCCAAAGTTTGTGGACGCTAAGTGTGGAATGGGATGAAACAGTCTCTTTAGAAATTCAAACACAGTGGGAAACCTTTGTTAACGATTTAAACCAGATAAACAATATTCAAATACCTCGGTGTGTAACATCAAATGATATAGAAACAATCGAATTGCACGGTTTCTGCGACGCTCCCGAGCGCGATAATAATAAGGTTTAGCCATAACTGTAAAAATCCCAATTTCAAAAGATTAACTCCATTTCTAACAATAAATGAGTTGAATTTATCACTATATCGAATAATTAAATGCATTCAAAGAGAGCATTTCGCACAAGAATCACATGATCTTAAAATCAATTCACAAGTAAACAAACAAAGCAAAATACTCTCTCTTAATCCGTTCATTGATCAACACGGACTCATAAGAGTTGGTGGTCGGTTAAATAATTCGAAATTTACATTTGATGTTAAACATCCAATTTTATTGCCTGCGAAAGGTCATGTAACTAAACTATTAATTATAAATGAACACAATTTGCAGTTGCATGCTGGTGGGCAAGCCACACTAAGTGCGCTGAGACAGAAATATTGGATATTGTAACGAATTATGCCCCAAATGATACGCCCATGGCCATCCAGAACGTTCTAGATAGCCAACAGCGCATATCTCGAACGCGCCGGGAATAATCTGGAATATTCGATTCTAGTAACTTCCAGAATATTCCCTGTTAGACTATATAAGCGACGATGGCACCGCGTAAGTACAGTACAGTTCAGAACAGTAACACGAATAGAAGAATAAGTGACCGCAAATACTAAGTAATCTAATTCGAAGTGTAATTAATTAATTGTGTTGTATTTATTGTGAGTTAATAAATAGTTGTTGTTTTTAAGTTCACTAGTTTTATTTTCGCGGACCGGTAACACGCGACAATATTAAACGGGAAAAACACAGTACGAAATACAATTCAAAAATGCGTGTCATGTTTTAGAGTCAAACCCAAAATATCAAATCAGATAATGGGAAATTTACCACAAGTTAGAATTGAACCAGCACGTCCTTTCATAAACAGTGGAATAGACTACGCTGGTCCCATTTATCTAAAAGAGGGAACAGGCCGCAGTAGAAAAAAGGTCAAAGCGTATATCGCACTTTTTGTGTGCTGTGCTACCAAAGCAATTCATTTGGAGTTAGTGGGAGACTTATCAACAGAAGCATTCATTAATGCATTGAAACGTTTCATCTCGAGAAGAGGTTATGTGGCGAATCTTTATTCAGACAACGCCACCAATTTTGTTGGTGCCGAGCGCGAATTGCGTCAATTAAAATTCTTGAATGTAAATAATTTGCCATCACAAATGATCAATGAGTTTAATAAATACAAGCTAACATGGCACTTTATCCCTCCCAGATCACCAAATTTTGGCGGACTTTGGGAGGCGGGGGTCAAATGTATGAAATCTCATATACACCGCGTACTAGGCGACACTTTACTTACTTACGAGGAGATGTACTCTCTTGGTGCGTGTCGAAGCTTGTCTTAATTCTAGACCTTTAATACCTATGTCCAATGACCCCAATGATCTCACTGTTTTAACCCCTGGCCATTTCCTAATTGGTGAACCTTTGACGTCGCCCTTAGAAGCTGATCTAATGGACCTGCGACAAAATCGACTGTCACGGTGGCAGCGTATCGAACAATTAAGACAACACATTTGGCGCAGGTGGAGCAGAGATTACATACACACACTGCAGCAAAGGCAGAAGTGGAAGGCATCAGCATCCGAAAACGTTAAAATTGGTCGTTTGGTGTTACTTATCGAGGACAATTTACCACCTCTAAAGTGGCATATGGGCCGCATCGAAGAAGTCTATCCTGGCAAAGACGGGGTTATCCGAGTGGTATCAGTTAGAACTAGCAGTGGAATCTACAAACGCGCTGTTAGCAAAGTGTGTTTAATTCCAATAGAAGACACAACAAGTGATTCAAAAACTTTAAAGGACAATAATGTAGCTTAAGAATTTGCATGTCATCACTTTGGTGTATATTTAGTTTTAGTTTTACCTTTAATTGATTGCTAATTGAAGCGAAACGACTCATGTATGTTTTGTCGTTTTCTCTTCAATGGGAGGCGGAATGTTGGTGCTCGGTCGACATTAATATTGAGAATGTGGGTGCAAATGACTTGCGCCTAAGCGCCGGGCTGTAACTATGTGGGTGCAAATGACTCGCGCCTGAGCGCCTGTCTATAACTAACTTCACTTAGCTGAATAATGTCAAGCACAAATTATCATTTCGTTCGCTCTAACAAGAAATCATACTTTTGAGTGTTAATAACCTTTTTCTGATGTTATAAGTGAAATAAATAAGTTTACATTATGTAAAAGGAGATTAATTTAACCTACGAAATCGCTACAAGAGAAAATTGGCGGTGCATAAGTTGTTTGCACTGCACCCGCGGACTACGGTCCCAACAGGGTGTGTGATAAAAGTCGAAAATAATTTTTAATTACTCTTTATGTAAATATTACTAAAATAATATAAGTAGTGGTGCTAAAATAATATTTAGTAAAATAAAGTAGATTCTTATGTGCCACATAAGAATCACAACACTGTCAATTATTGAAAAATTAATTTAAAAGGCAAATGGGCCATATTGACTGTTAAAGAATGAAACTTTTACCAGCATTTTAACCAATGTATCTCTAATATGTACGAGTAAATACTAAAATTTGGGTCAAATCAAGTATTCCTTTTGACCGGTATTCACGTTCCAACACATGCATTTTTACAACGTTTTTTCCATTCAACTCTTAATAAAAATCCTTTAAAATATCCAGATTTTTTCTCCAACTTTAGAAAATTAAGTCGATGCACCGATTTTGCAATTACTTCTCTCGTAGAGGAAGTATTAAATTCATGAATTTTTTTTCTGTCTGCTCGTTTTTTAAACTGCTATATTTCGGAATCGGTAAAAATTTACTTTATGGCCGAGGAAAAATAACACTTTCTTTACATATTCGGACTCTGCTTGACGATTAGAATCTAATAGCGTTAGTCTTAACTTTAGGAAACTAACGAGTAAAAAGTTACACGTACTTAAGTCGGTAAAACTTTACTTTACCCCCCACCTCAAAATGTAATCGTACCAACTTTTTTAAAATCAGTTTTTTGTAACAAATCAAATGGTACTAGTCCTAACTTACGGAAACAAACGGTTCAAAAGTTATGACCAAAAATCAAATTTAGGCTACGTCAATTTTTGTTGCAAACTTGCGTAAAGTTGGTTGCATTCGTGGGCTACGACCCTTCGTGCAGCCAACTTTACGCTCGTTTGCAGTGTGATGCAAAAATCGTCGTTTTACCACAGATAACGTTATCTTATCTGTGGTTTTACATTAACTTAACCTACTTATATTCCGAAAAAAGTCTAATAAAAAAAAATTAATAGCATGGCCCCTGCGCAAAAAAATAAACAAAATCGTAAAAAATTAAACAAAAAATCCTAAAATATACCCGAAGCATGGCCCCTGCGCAAAAATAAACAAAGTCGTAAAGACTTATTATCGTAACTCCTGCGCGAAAACTAGAGAAAAAATCATAAAATATATCGCAATATATCGCACAATTCTTTCACTATTTACGACAGATTTCAATAGTGCAACTAATAGTGCTGATCGTTTTGCCATTTGATATCAAATGCCCAGAGAGTACCGCGCGGAGAGTACCGTCCTGATTTTTTTTTTATTCGTGTTCTACTCGTCAAGTAGAATCGATCAAAACACTTTTTAGGCACAACAACAAAAAAAAATCGCAAAACACAATGTTAAACTTATTTTACGACTAATTGAAGCATGTCAGGTGTGCGCAAAAAAGGATACTACAGCTTGACTAATATTATGAGAGATGAATCGACGAGTGCGCATCTAGGCAAACTACGTCACTTATCATTGGCTTGGAAAATATAAATTTCTACAAGGTATATGGGTAAAAGTTGCAGATTAAATAGAAATTGATAATTCTATGCATAAATTATAGATCAATGAGATTAGCTCAATTGAGTGTAATGAATATAACAATTATGTAATTTTATTAATGCGAATATACATGTTATATTATTGCGTCTTTTTAACAGTGTTTTATAACCTCTACTAATTCCATAAGTTGTATGCTCAAAGATTTCTGCGAGATTACTCAGTTTTCGACTTTTGTGTCAAGTTTTTCGTTTGTCAACTATTAGGTTAATCAATTAATTATGCCTAAAATAGTTCAGAAGCAATCGCGCGAAATTATTGCGAATGTTTTTGAATATTTTCAAAACACGCTTTTTTCTGAAAATAACCATGTTGAAAACGTGGAGTTAACAAAAAACGCATGTAAATTTGCCTCCAAATGCTGTAGTGGTAATTGATAATGCACCGTATCATAATATTCAAGCAAACAAGGCACCTAATTCCAATTCGAGGAAAGACGACATGATTAGGTGGCTTTCAGAAAAGAATGTTTTGCCTAGTAGTGAAGCATCAAGACTATTAAAACCGCAACTGTACCATTTAATTAAACAAAACAAGTGCCGGTACATAACCTATAAATTTGACTCTATATTTTCTAATGCTGGACACAGTGTTCTTCGATTGCCTCCGTATCATCCAGACTTGAACCCTATTGAACTAATGTTGGCACAAGTAAAAAATAATGTTGCACAACGAAATGTGACGTTTAAATTAGCAGATGTTGAACAACTACTAAGAGAAGAATTTAATAAAGTGACAGTTGAATCTTGGGAGAAGTGTTGCAAAAACATAGAAACAAATGAAGACAATTATATAAGCCACGAAGTTTTTATAGATCTTCAGACGAAACGGATAATAATAAATCTGAATGAAAATGATAGTAGTACTGATAGTGATATTAGTGAAAATGATTTCTCCGATAGCGAATAAGATGATCTTATTCTTGCTATACCGTTTGGTATGAATAATACTATTCTTCAAATTTTCAATAATTATAATCGATATATCAAATTTACTATTGAAAATGAAATTCACAACTGTGTTCCTTTTTTAGATACTAAATTAATAAGACAAAATGATAACTCTATTATATTGGATTGGTACATCAAACCTACTAGTTCAGGTAGATATTTAAATTATCTTTCTAACCATCAAACAAAAATTAAAATTAATTTAGTACTGGGATTAAAAAATAGAATAGAAAAAATTTGCCATCCAACATTGAGACTTAACAATTTGAATAAATTATTTAAAATTCTTAAAAATAACAATTATCCAGTAAAACTGTTAAAAAAACTTTTATTTAGTACCTCTCTTATAAATAATATTAATGAAGATGAAGTTTCTATTCCTATTGAGATCTCTAGTACTGATAATTTCGATGATAATAGAACGTTAACAATTTTTAAATCTTTACCTTACATTGATAATTTAACAGAACAAATTTGCAATGTTTTTCAAAATCAGAGAGTAAATTTAAAAATAACAAAAAGACCTATTACTACATTAGGAAGACTTTTTTCCAAAACTAAAGATAAAATTCCAAAATTCCAACAATCAAATATTGTTTATGAAATTCCTTGTAATTCTTGTGATAAAAAATATATTGGTCAAACAAAACAAAAATTACATAATAGAATTTTGGGTCATAAGAGCGATTGTAGACTGTTATCTGAAAATTCAGTTTTAGCACAACATTGTATTTCATTTGATCATAATTTTTCTTTTGAAAATACTAAAATTCTTAGAAAAGAAAAAAATTTAAATAAACGTTTATTTTTGGAAATGGCCGAGATCAGTAGTCAGCCTTGTAATATTAATAAAAGAAGTGATATTGATAGTTTGAGTGTGATTTATAATTACCTTTTTAAAATTAAAAATAAATCATCTGGTAATAGCAGAGATGTTACATAATCACTAAATAACAATAAATTTGATACTTATATGTCCTATAGTTTAGTAGTATATGAAAATTGTTTTATTGACAAATGTCATAATATTTTTCAACTGACAACTTGCAAATTTTACAATGCATTCCTTTTTAATATATTTTTATTTATTGCTGATTTCAATTTAAAACCTCAATTTCTGTAAGTAGTAATTGTACTATATTTTATTGTTGTAATTTTGAATAAACTTATAGTCCCTGAAGAAGATAATAAACATTATCGAAAGCTTGGATAAAGAAAAAAAAAGAGTCTACATTATTTAATCGACGATCATCCCATTAAAACATTTATAAATAGCGAATAAGGTTAGTTTTTATTTTCATTATAATATTTTAACATATGACTAGAATTACGTTAAAATTGCGATTGAAATATAAAATTATTTATAACTGCCTAATTAAATATAACTGCCTCTCTTCGTATGGATTAACACAGCTTTTGAATGAACCCACTAGAATTACGCAGACGAGTCACACTCTTATTGATCCTATTTTTATTTCCAATGTGGAGATTGTTTTGAATTCGGGCACCCTCGATTCTAATGGAATCTCTGACCATAAAATGGTGTTCTGTAAACTCAATTTTAATTCTGCTGTTTGTACTCCCAAAACTGTCACGTATCGTTCATTTAGGAATTTCAACTTGGCCATTTTCTACCAGGAGTTCATAAATTTACCTTTATTTACTATCTTTAATGAGCACAACATTGATAATAAGATTGCTATTCTAAATGATTTACTAATCAATTTGTTTAACAAACATGCCCCAATTGTGACTATTAAAACTTCAAAACCTAAAACGCCTTGGATGGGTAAAGATCTTAAGCTGCTCATACAGCAGAGACAAGTGGCACTTGGGAGATACAAGCAGTCGCGTTCAGATCGAGACTTTAATGTCTATAAAAAGCTCCGTAATGAAGTAGTTTACATGACTCGTAGTGAAAAAAAAAAATATCTCGATAATATTTGTAGGATGGGTAACTCTCGTGACACTTGGAAAGCTCTAAATGATCTAAACTTAAAATCTAACAACAAAATTGACTTGCCTCCTAATCTCTGTGATCCGAATCAAATCAATGAATACTTCTACTCTGTCACACAATCATCTGCTGATATATCTATGGATAAAATTAATTATTATAGTAGTACCAAGTACAATCAGGATTCTAATCCCTCTTTTATTTTCAACTTTACAGACATAGGTGAAATAAATAATTTGCTCCATTCTCTTAAATCTAATGCGGTAGGCACTGACAGCATTTCCTTGCATATGATAAAGTATTGCAGCCCTTTTATTGACATCTATATTATGCATATTGTAAATTGTTGTATTGAAAAACAGTACTTTCCATATGCATGGAAGAGTGCATTGGGAATTCCGCTTCCTAAAAAAAATAATCCTGAATCTTTTGCAGACCTTAGAATTATTAGTATTTTGCCTGTTATGTCAAAAATCTTTGAAAAAATACTGTTTAAACAGCTGTATGAATACTTTAATCAATTTAATATGATACCTTCTTATCAATGTGGTTTCAGGAAGGGATATAGTACTGTTTCGGCCTTAGCTAATGTGACTGATGATATTATATCTGCCTGTGACAAAAGCTTTATGACGATTCTAATTTTGCTTGATTTCTCGAAAGCGTTCGATACTATTAATCACAAACTGATCTGTGCCTTACTGGCACACTTTGGTTGTGATGATTCTGTTGTTTTTCTAATAAAGTCATATTTGTCTGACAGATTTCAAAGAATAAAGGCGAATGAAAATTATTCTGTGCCCTCTCATAGCACTTCAGGAGTTCCTCAAGGCTCAATACTCGGTCCCTTGCTATTCATTATTTATACAGCTGAACTACTTCGTTCTGTCAAGCACTGCAAAGTAGAGGCTTATGCTGATGACACCCAACTTTACAAACACTTTCGTCTGTGTGACCTCAATCAGGCGGTTGATCATATTAATTATGACCTCAGAAATTTAAATAATCTAGCTAAAGAATTTAACCTACACCTCAACCCTAACAAATCAAAAATTTTAGTATTTGGAAATAGAAAACAATGCAACGTTGCAATTCAATCGGTTCGAATTCATATAGATAATTTACCTTTGCCGTTTTCGACTTCAGCAAAAAACCTAGGATTAGTAATCGATAATGAATTGAGATTTCATGGTCATATTAAATGTATTATCCGTAAGTGTTATGCTACTCTGAAGCTGCTATACACTGTTAGGCACTTACTCAATTTTGAACTTAAGAAATTGCTATGTGACTCTTTGATCCTCTCCCAATTTAACTACGGGGATGTAATTTATGGTCACTGTCTGGATGCGACCGACTCTAGAAGAATTCAAAAAGTGCAAAACTCTTGCGTTCGTCTTATTTTTGGTATACGAAAGTATGATCACGTATCTGATAAAATTAATGAGCTTGGCTGGCTTAATATGAAGAATAGACGCTTTCAACACTTTTCTGTTTTCATTCATAATACCATACTATCATCTATACCTAAGTCACTTTGCAGAAAATTGACTTGTGCTTATTCTGTACATTCTCGTAATACCAGAAATAAAGGACTTTTAACTTTGCCTCGTCACTCCACATCCCTCTTTAAAAGAAGCTTCTCTTATAATGCTGTCGTTGCCTACAACAATCTTCCTTCTTATTTTAAAAAATATAATATTTTAAAGTTTAAATTTAAATTCAAGAAGTATTTATTGGATTGTCAACTGAATAACTCTTAAAATAAATAATTATTATTTAATATTATGTTTCTGATAGATTTTTCTGCATGTCGGGTTACGTTTCGAGTAGTTAAGAGCACCATATGGTGTTGATTGAATCAACTGTTGAACTCTGGTTCTTTACCTTATAATTTATAATTTTCAATTGTTAATTTTTTGTTAACTTAGTTTTTTTTTTATTATGGCTTTTTGGGTTAAGTTGATTAGCTTTATGCTAGACTTCGCCTTTTTAGTTAAGTTTCTGTCATTATTATACTATTTTTTATGTATTACTGCAATATTGTTCTGTGATGTCTCTACAGTATTGTATTGTTGGTGACTTACCTAAATAAAGTTTAATTATTATTATTATTATTATTATTATAATAATAAAAAATTTCGTACGCCAATGCAATGATTTCAAATATTGACAACCCTGTCGCTATTTTAGTCCAATAGAATACGTCCAAAAACCGAGCGCACGAAGATAATCTGACAAACCCGATCTCTCATAATATTAGTCAAGCTGTACAAAGTTGTAACTCGTTTAACATTAATTTAATAAAAAAAG
The DNA here is from genome assembly GCA_963556235.1 of Cryptophagus acutangulus. Lineage (NCBI taxonomy): Eukaryota > Metazoa > Arthropoda > Insecta > Coleoptera > Cryptophagidae > Cryptophagus > Cryptophagus acutangulus. Next base: position 17,108 of record CAUVYR010000023.1, read on the forward strand.
ATACTGGCTGTAAAAAAAGCATTTTTTTTAATATTTTGGTGGATAGAAAATAATAAAAGCAAACCAAACAGTGAATAACATAAAAATATGACGTATAAATATATAAAATTACTCCAATGGCAAGGACTCTAGTTTCTCATCAGATGCGAATATATCTTTCGCCTTTTTGTAAATAATGGGGGGGGGGGGCTTTGGTGAAGTGTACCAGCTCCAAATTAACTAAGATTTATAAAATAAACTTAAGATCTATCAATTAACACCAAATTTATAATATTTAGAGAGTCTACTAATATCTAGCCTAGTTATTTTTGATATTTTTTTTTTAAATACGTGAAACTTTTTACTTTCAAGTTTCTTAAAGTTGAAACCAACCCTATTCGATTTGGCTCGTTAAGCGGAGTCCGAATATGTATATAAAGAGCTAATTTTCCTAGACATAGTATTATTTGAATTATTCTTTTATAATTTTTAATTTTTAACCACGTGTAACTTTTTACTCTTAAGTTTCCTAAACTTGGGACTAACGCCAGTCGATTCGGCTTGCTAAGCCGATTCCAAAAATGTATAATAATTTTTCCGCGGGCCATAAAGTAAAGTCCAGCCTCGGAGGTAACTAACCCAATTAAAACAAAATTGCGTCCTTTTTTTCTACCAGCCCCTTGATTATGTCAAAGAAAAAAAGTTAGGAAATTCTCAAGGACTTGCGCATTATTGGCCAAAAACATGCCAAAAACAGCAACATCGGTGCATCCACTTAATCTTCTAAATTTGAAGACCGATTTTGACCAAATATTGAACATATGTTTAGTGTATACCCCAAGCGGTGAATGCTTTAAAAAAATCTGGAGATTTTTCAAGGATTGACTTTTTTTAAGGGCAAAGGGTCAAAAAGTTGTAAAAGTGCATAATTTGTAACGTGAATACCTGCCAGGAGGAACATTTTATTTGAACCAAATTTGGCATACATATTAGGAATACATTGAAGAAAATGTTGGTAAAAGTTTCATCCCCTAAAAATAAACCCTTATGACCTGTTGATTCTTTAAATTAATTGTTCAAAAATTTTAATTAATTGTTCATTTTCCATCAGTAATTTTATATATATTTACATGAGTGATGAAATAGCTATTTATGCAACCAGTTAGGAAATGCATTTTTTTGTGTAACGAGCGGATTTCTGCGGGACGAGCGCAGCGAGTTCTGCAAAATAACGCGAGTTACACAAAATAGCATTTCCTAACATGTTGCATACAAGATTTTTTCTAATTTTTACAAGAACCTTCTCAAAAAAGAGTTTTTTAAACTTATGATATTAATAATTTAGTGAATTTTATCAAAACAAGTAGGCTTTATTCGGAACTTTTCATCACCAGTTGTGAAATATTTTTCATTACATCACCAGTTGCGTAAAATGTGCCGTTTGCCAACTACAATCGATTTTGAAAAGTCACATTTTACATGCCAAAATTAGAAAAAACAATTTACGACCCTAACTACACACCCCCACCCCCAAATATACAGTTTGACTCATATTTATCGGATTTTCTTCATATTAGATTTCTACTATACATTTAAAACAGATTTACGAATGATCTAATTAAAAATAATATGCGACCCTTATTTTACAACATTAACCCTTAATATACCCTTTACAGTCAAAATACTCGGATTTCTTTCAAATTTGGAGTCCAGTAGTAATTTTAACTTATTTAACTTATCATTATTTGGTTAATTAATTGGAAATTAGACTAGAACCCACATATCACAATTGTAACCCTAAATGCATACCTTACAGTTTGATTTGTCAGATTTCTTTCAAATTACTTTTCTAATAATAAATTGATATATAATTTCAACTAGTTTATTCAAAAATAGGCTAGATCCTCAATTCATGTTTTTAACTCTTAACACATTCCTTACACTTATAGTGCTAGGATTTACTTCAAACATTGATTTATATTGGTAATTTTAAATCTTGCTTCAAATAGTTTCATTAAAATTGATTACCTACAAAACATTATTCACTTTTTAATCTCTTCATACACACGTTTCAACTTTATCGCTTAGATTTATTTTAATTTTGGTTCGTAGTTAAAATTAAAAAAACATTTTTAAATAACCCGATAAAAAAATTGCCTCAAAATTCTAAAAATTTGAATAATTATTTTAATATAGCAACGAGAAAAGTACTGTAGAATCTCATTTCCAGCGAATTTTTTATATATATAAAACAATAACATAAGATAAAATATATAGATGAATACCAATGTCTTCACAACAATAAAACACTTTATTTTTCAGTTTTTATAACATGTTTGGGCAAACGCCATCATCAGATAACAAATATGTTTTTGCAATAAATACAATATTTGACAATAAATAAAATATAACATACAAAGGTATCACGATGAAATTAAATAAAATGAAATAAACTTGTATAATAAATTGTATATATAAATGAATAAATTGAGTTATATAATGCTATCAAAAATGAAATTTGTAGAAAAATTTAATTGTTCATTAAGACAATTAGAAGAATTTTTGCATTTATAAATTTCAAACATTTCAAGTAAGTTCAATTTTAAACTTTTATTGCAAATATGTAGAATTTCAAAATTGATTTTAGGATCAAAATAATGTTTTTTTGAAAGAATATGGTTAGCAAAATAAGATTGAGTATCAGTTATGTCAAAATTAGTAAATTTTGAAATTAAACTATTATGTTCACTGAATCTTTTTGAAAATTTTCTTCCTGTTTGACCAATATAAAATGAATCACAAGTATTACAAAATAATTTATAAATTCCTGATTTATTCAGAATTTTAGTTTTGTCTTTTTGATTAAAAATTAAAGAACCTAAATTATTATTAGTGTTATAAGAAATTTTGATATTATGTTTTTTTAAAAAATTTTGAAATATTAGAAGAAATTGTATCAAAATATAAAAGGGATCGATAAATTAAATTTTCTTCAGAAGAATTTTCAAGTACATTATGAGTTAATTTAAATTTAATATAGTATTTGTTAAAAAGTTTGTTGATTATATAAATAGGATAATTATTATTAATTGCAATTTGTTTTATAATATTCAATTCATTTTCAAAACTTACGTCACTTAATGGTATTCTAAAAAGTCTGTTAAATAGCGAATGAAAAGATGAAAATTTATGTGAAAAAGGGTGATTAGAATTATACGGAATTATTGTATCTGTTGTAGTAGGTTTGCGATAAATATCAAAATTAAATTTATTAACTGTTGATTTTGAAATAAGAATATCTAAATATGATAGGTTGTTATTATTTTCAATTTCTAATGTGAATTTAATATTTGCATGTATTGTATTAACATAATTCAACAAATTATCAAGTTCCAAAATATTACCATTAAACAAAATTATAATATCATCAACATATCTATACCAAAAAATAATTTTCTTATTAAAAAAATTTGATTTAAATATTTCATTTTCTAAATTGTCAATAAAAATATTTGCTAAAAAAGGTGACAAATTAGAACCTATACTAAGACCTGAAATTTGTTTAAAAAATTCATTATTAAATTGGAAAAAATTTTGTTCTAAAGCAATACCTAATAAATGACACAAGTTCAAAACATGAAAAGTACTAAGTTTACTATTTTTAAATAATAAATTTCTAATTATCGGAATACATTCTCCTGTTGGTATACTTGGGAACATATTCACGATATCAAAAGATGCTAAAATTGTATTACTTGGAATTTTGACATTTTTAATTTTATCACAGAGTTCTAAAGAATTTTTAATTGAAAATTTGCTATTGAATTTGGTTTCATTTCTAAGTATTTTGTTTAACCATTTAGAGAGAAGAGAAGATGGAGAATTACAGAATGAAACAACTGGTCTTATTGGTACATTTTGTTTATGTATTTTTGGCAGACCATATAATTTAGGAGTAGAAGGATTCATCGGATATAATTTTTGTTTATTAGTATTAAAAAATTTCAAAGTGTTATAATTGATATCTAAACATTGTTTCAAACTAGTGAAATATTTATTGGTGGGATTAGTTTTAATTTTAACAAAATCCTTTGAATTTAGAAAATCATTCACTTTATTTATATAATCAATTTTGTTTAAAACAACTATGCAATTACCTTTGTCTGCTTTTGAGCAAATTAAATCATTATTTTTCAGAACTTTTGAGATTGACATAGAATCTTTTTTTAAGAATTTATTATTATTTTTCTTTAAATATTCTTCTGTAGAAAATGTATTTTTGTATTTTATGATATCATTTGAAATTAAGAGTCTTATTTTATCTTTTTCTGGAATATTTGTAGATTCAATTATTTTTTCACAGTCAATTGCCAAAGAAGTGATATTGTCATCATTAGAATTATTTGGAAGATTAAATTTTGATCCAAAATTCAAAATATTAACATGTTTTTCTTCAAAATTATAATTAGATAAATTTAGAAATCTTTTATGAAATTTATAATTACTAAAAGTTCTTTTATATTTGGTCTCATTTTCAATCTGAGTTTCTTTTAAAAATTTTAATTTTTTGAAAGTCTTTGGAAAACTAATTTGCTTGAATCTTCCACAAAATCCAATGTTGTTGATATTAACCAATCAAATTCAAGGTGATGTAATAAGCTTGATAATTTGATGTAGATATATTTCAATTTAATGTTTACCAGGTTTAACAATTTGTAATGATTCTTAACTTCTTCTTTTAACCATAGAATTCTAGCGGCTTTCAATATCTTGAGTGATATAGATGTATTTAATTTCGATTTTAACGAAATAAATTTTGGTGTCAATTTGTATTTGAGACAACTTTGTACAAACCATATTTTTAATAATAGTCTTTTTCTCAATGCCATATTCTTTTTGTAGTAATGGATCAATTGTGCTTGACTAGCTTCACATAAATTATGTAATGTATCCATTTTTTCAAATGTTGTGTATATTCAATCAGATAAAATATATAGATGAATACCAATGTCTTCACAACAATAAAACACTTTATTTTTCAGTTTTTATAACATGTTTCGGCAAACGCCATCATCAGATAACAAATATGTTTTTGCAATAAATACAATATTTGACAATAAATAAAATATGACATACTTTATTTACTAGACCATTGCATTCTTCTAAATAAAATGGCATTGTTCGGTTTTTCTAACTCCCTGATTGCCCTCTTCAGTTCTTACCTTAGCAACAGACTGCAATTTGTTGAGTATAGAGGGCACAAGTCATATACCTCTGCAGTACACTCTGGCGTTCCTCAGGGTTCGATTTTAGGGCCTCTTCTATTCAATATTTTCATCAATGACATAGTCAAAGATATTAGCGCGAATACTCTCTTATATGCCGACGATATGAAGATATATAAGACCATATTGTGTATTGATGACTGTATCGATTTGCAAAACAATCTATGTGCGTTGCATAAATGGTGCATAACTAATCGGTTGCCACTCAACGTCGGTAAATGTTGTGTGTTATCGTTTTCACGCTCACGTAAAAAAACCATTTTTTCCTACGAATTAAACAATATTACTCTGTCTAGAACGGAAGTCTTCAAAGATCTTGGTGTAACATTTGACTCAAAACTTACATTCCAACAGCATATCAGCTCAATTACTGCTACCTCATATAAAAACTTGGGATTTATTATCAGAACTTCAAGAGACTTTTCATCACTGGACACTATTGGTTTGCTTTTCAATTCTTTTGTGCGCTCGCGTTTAGAATATGCTTCGTTGGTCTGGTCGCCTACATATGAGTGTCATATTAATGCCGTGGAAAAAATCCAAAGGAAATTTTTAAAATATTTATATTATCGAACTAATGGTACTTAC
>CAUVYR010000024.1:0-106297 GCA_963556235.1 Cryptophagus acutangulus
TGCTAGGATGAAGTGTTTTTAATTGACAAAAGGTTAACGAATTTTCAATGTCTTGAAAAATATTGAAAATTATTTGGAGTATATTAATAAATTGATTTAATGTATCTTTGGCACACAAAACGTGCAGATGCGTTGCTTGTTCGTCGAGAACTGATTCAAAGTAATTGATTTTTGTAACTATTAGTTCTTCGTTGTGTTTAATATTTTTAATGGTTTCATTAAATTGTTTAATTATTTCATTATTAATTGAATATTGGTTGTTAATTTGCTGAGCTATGTTGTGTTGATTTTTCTTAATTAATTCGATTAAATTTTTTAAATTTTCGCCATCGGTTGCATCTAAGTTACCTGTAAGTTGTTTGATTATATAGCCAATTCCGTTTACAAGTCCCCGTTTACTTTGCCTTTGTTTTGCAAAAGGAATAATTTTTTCTTCTATTAAACTTACTTTGTAATTTATTATTTTATAGTAATTAATTAGTTGGGTAGAATATACTTTATCTGAATCCGTTTTATTCTTAAATATTTCGACCTGTTGTTTAATGTTGTTGTATTGGAAAAGTAGATCAGAAAGTTCGAAATAATATATGAATAAGTGCGATGTTTCCTGCATTTTTGCATCGCCTAGATATATTGGAAGTATGCCAGGGTTATGCGTTATGTCTCTTCCTGTTGTGATTTTGGTGCCGTAGCAGATAGCAAAGAAGAGGAAGTACCTGGAATAGGAGATTTTTTCTTATTAGGGCGTTTTATATTATCTATATGTAATTTGCTGAATTTTCGACCGGTTTTGGATTTTGGTATTTCGGGGCGTATAGTTTTTCTAGCAGTGTTAATAGTTAATATTTTTTCTTTTTTAAATCGATTTCTTTGTTTTGACCGAAAATTACTTTTGATGAAAACATTTTCGGGTAAATCTGGGATATCTTCCCTTTTTTCATTCAATTTAGAAATCGTGTTGTCTTTATTTTCTCTTAGTTGATTATTTATTTGAAAGTATAAAATTTTTAGTTTTTCTTTATGAGTTTGTATGTAATTGTTAGTTAAGTGTGTTTCTAAGTTAATGTCCGGAATTTCCTGCATATCAAAATTTAGTATACTAAAAGGTGTTAATTTTGTTGTTGAATGAATTGAATTATTATAAGCTATAAGAGCATATAATACTTTTAGATCGATAGAATCTTTTTTAAATTCGTTTCTATTATTTAATAAATTCAAATGTTGTAGGAAGGTGCAATGAAATTTTTCAATTAAACCATTGCTAGCGGGGTGGTGAGGACTACAAAAATGTGATTCAATTTTGTGTAATTTTAAAAATTCATTTACAAGTCCATTATCAAATTCAGGCCCATTATCAGTAACAATAAGGTGGGGAATTGAGTGATGTGTAAAGTAATGAAGAAGTTTTTTTGTAATTTCGATAGCTTGCATGCTTTCAAGTAAGTAAACTTGAGCATATTTACTGAACGCATCTATGATAGTTAAAAATTTGTTACTATCATATTTTAGAACATCCAAATGTACAATTTCAAAAGGTTTGGATGGTGTTGGGGTGATATTAAATTTTAATTTTAACGGCTTCCTATCATATTTTACAAGTTTGCAAATGTCGCATTGATTAATGTATTCTTGAATATTTATCTGCATATTTGGCCAATAATATATTGATATTAATTTTTGGTGAGTTTCATTTATGCCTCTATGATTTGATTTGCCTTCGTGATAGTTTCTGATTTTTTCTTGTTGTTCGTCCACTAGTTCGATATCTTCAAGTATTTTTGAACATTTTATAAATTTGATCGCATTGTTAAAATGATGTTGTAAAACTCTATTAACTTTATAAAATAGGTCTTCGGATTTGAAATGGCAAGAATAAGATATATTTGGAACAATATATGTTTTTAAGAAATTTATAAGGTCTTGTACCGTATTGTCTTCAGAGATTTGGACTATGTAACGTATTTTAGAATTGTTGAATAGATATTTAATTTCAGGTTGAAGGGGATTTGTTTTTACTGAGACAAATTTTATTTGGTTTTTCCCAAAGTTTATGGGATCTTCAGATATTGGAATTTCGAGTATAGGATTTTCCAAATTTGTATAAACTGTAATGTTGTCATCGTTTATTTCATCTAAACTTGGATCGTTTACATCAGGGCAATACATTCTCAATACATTCTTCGTTTACATTCTGCAATAAGAGATTCGTTTATTTCTTGATTTTTTGACAATCCTTCTATATAGTTGAATACAGGTTTATATGTATCATCTATTGTCGTAATATTTAGATTTGGTAATCTTGATAAAGCGTCGGCGTTAGCATTTAGTTTCCCTTTTTTGTAACAAATTTCGTAATCAAATTCTTCGAGGCGCAAACGCCAACGAACTAATTTTGAGTTGGGTTCTTTCATGAGCATGAGCCACTGCAGCGGTTTGTGATCGGTTACTATTTTAAATTTCCGCCCGTACAGATAGGGACGAAAGTACTTCGTAGCCCAAACAATCGCAAGAAGTTCTTTTTCGATCGTTGGATAGTTAGTTTCATGGTCATTAAGTGTACGTGAAGCATAGGCGATCGGAAGATCCGATCCTATTGTTCCTTGGGACAATATAGCTCCAATAGCGTAATCGCTAGCATCTGTGGTTAGAACGAATGGATTTTCGAAATTTGGGTATCTTAAGATTGGGTTATTTGTAAGTAAGTTTTTGCAAAGTTCAAAACATTTTATATAATTTGTGTCATTAGTGTTAATGGTACTACCCTTTTTTAATTTTGTTGACATTGGTTTTGTTAATTTGGCAAAGTTTTCTATAAATTTTCGATAGTAGCCTAACAATCCGAGAAATCCTTTAGTTGTTTACTAGTTTTTGGTATGGGATAGTTTAATATAGCCTGAATTTTTTCGGGATTTGATTTGATTCCTTCTGGTGTTATAATATGCCCTAAATACTTTACCTCTTTTTGAAGAAATTCACATTTATCTAATTGTATCTTGAAATTGTATTTTCTTAACCGTTCGAATACAACAGTTAGTTTTTCAATATGCTCCTGAAGGGATGTGGAAAAGATAATTATATCGTCTAGATACACTATGCAGGATTCGTTTTGAATTCCTCGTAATACATTGTCCATAGCACGTTGAAAGGTGCTCGGTGCGTTTTTTAAACCGAATGGCATTCTAACAAATTCATAGTGGCCATTTTCCACTGTGAATGCGGTTTTATGAATATCTTCAGGATTCACCTCGATTTGGTGAAATCCTGACGCAAGGTCTAGAGTCGTGAAGTATTGGCTACGTCCTAATTTGTCAAGTATCTCATTTATGTTTGGTATAGGGTATCTATCGTCAATGGTTTGTTCATTCAGTTTCCTGTAGTCTATAACAATCCTCCATTTCTTTTTGCCAGAAGCATCTAATTTTTTTGGTACTATCCATATAGGTGACGAGAAAGGGGATTCAGAATGACGAATTATTCCTTGTGTTAACATATCATTTATTTGGGATTGGACTTCTTGTTTGTGTATATATGGATATCGATAGGTTTTACTGTATATTGGTGCATCATTTTTAAGTTTAATATTATGTTTTACTGTGTTTGTAAAACTTAATAGTTTGTTTTCAGAATGAAATATGTCATGATACTCTTTTAACGTTTTTGATATTTTCACTCTTTCTTCTATATTACAATGATTTAGTCGAATTTTATTTGGATCGAACGTGAATTCGGGACATTCAAGATTATTTAAAGATATATTAAATTTTTCTTCTGGAATAACTTGAAATGGTTTCGACAGGTCTACAGACATTTTTTTTTTATCTGTAGGGTTAATAATGGAAGTAAAAGCAGAACTATCTTTGACATTAATTAGGCATTCTGGTATTTCTAAATCAAGATATTTTTGGCGAGGTAGCAGAGCTATCCCCTTTTTTGTATTGGCGATCAATATTTTTACTTGTTGTTCACAATTGGGTTCTACCATTATAGAATTGTTGGAATTCGCTAATTTTTGAAATTCCATTTTTATTTTTGTTTTTGGTAATATCAGTTCATTAGAATTTAAGTTTATGTTTGCGTTTAGTTGTTTGAGCATATCTACTCCTATTAAACAATCGAAATACTTGTGAAATTTGAAAATATGAAATTTGATTAGACAATTTGTTGTATTAAATATAGGAGCACAAGGTATTGTTATGCTATACTTCTCGTTGCTAGAGCCATGATCCGTTGAAATTACATACGGATCATTTTTTATAAATTTTCGAAAATTGTCTTGAGCTATTTGAGGGTTAATAAAAGATTTTGTAGATCCCGTATCAATTAAGCAGTTTAATTTTTGGTTTTTAAATGGAATGATAATGAACGGCGGTTCTGATTTATTGTTATCGATGTTTAATAATTCGGTTGTTGGCTTTCGTTTTCCGAGGCAATCTGGCCTAAAAAATCACCGTCGTCGTATTGGATTGTATTTGATTCATCCTGATTATTGGTAGAATCTTCTTGATTAAAATTATGTAGTTCTTCACTTTGCCATCTATTACGAGACTCGAAATTTGGTCTAAATTGCGATCTGTTTGCGGTTTGATTCGGCATTGTGTTTCTCGTAGAAACGCTCATAGGAATCGGTTTATTAGGTACAAAATTTCGATTGGGTCTGAAAACGTTAGAGTTCTGATTTTGATTTTGAGGAGTAAATCTATTGTTGTGTGGTATAAATCTCGAACTTGAAGCCCTTGGTTCGTTATTAAAAGCTCTATTTTGGAAGTTATTAAATGGTTGATTTCTAACAAACTCTTTGTTAATTGTTTGTGAATATTTTGAATCATTTATATTAAAATCATTGGTCAATATATGCAGTGCTTCACTAAGCGATTGAGGGTTTCGCGTACTTAAGTAATCTCCTAAAGGATTATTTAAGTGCTTCAATAAGACTCTAAGAGCCATGTTCTGGGAGAAAGTAGTGAGGTTTAATATTTCAATATCTGATTGTGAATGTGTTTTAATATAAGATGTTTGCAAGTTTAAATTATCTTGTATCTTGTTGAAAAATTCTAATGGTTTTAAATTACCTTGTTTTAGATTACATAACTCTAAGGTTAAAGTTTGATGATCACGTTTGTCGGCATACGTAGCAAGCAACGCATCTTTTAATTGTTGCCAAGTTTGAATATTATAAGATGCAATATTAGCAGCGGCATCACCTTTAATTTTATTTTTAATCGATTTGATTAACAAAACATTTTGAAAATCGCCAGCATTCTGAACATTATAATAATGTGTTATTAGGGCTTCGCTTGAAGTAACAAATTCCGTTAGCGTATTTGGCTTTCCAAAAAATTCCGGAACTATGCTTAAATGCTCTATTTTAAAATCAGGTCGTGCCATTGTTGAATTTGTATTTTCAAGTTCAATTAAATCGCCTAGTAAATTATTAGATTCGCGATTTTCTGAGTTAATTTGTAAATTTGACAATCTCGATAAAAGTTCGGGGATGTCAAGGTTTGAACTTTCTGCAGGAATTTGGTTATGCCTATATCCTGGGCTTTGACTCTCTGAATCTGAATTAGAAGAATCAATTCTAGACATTTATGACTTACCAAACCGATTGCATTGTTTCTAACTCCCTTCGAAAGGTCCGGGCTGCTTGGCTAGGAGGTCCTTTGAATTGTAGAAACGTTTTTTTTTTTTTTTTTTTTCGCGAAGGGCTACTCAATTCACCACTTCTGGATTATTTAAAAGTTCTGTCCACAAGGTCGCTTTCACTGGCAACGATGAAGTTTTATGAAAAGTCCGTGGACTAAACCAGGTTTCACAAACACTTTTTTTGGATTTTGTAGAAATCGTTTGAAGTATAAAAATACGCCAATTATCGCGGTAAAGGTCACTATTTTTATTTTTATAGGTTTACCGGATTTGATAATTGTAACGATTATCCTACCGACTGCGCCAGTTATATATTTAAATGAAGCGATGGACTTTTTAAAGATATACTTTTATTAAAGTTTACAGTATTGAGTAAGTACATAAAGTGAAGTTATCTAAAGAAACAAATTAATATATAGAGTAAATTGAGTAAATTGCTGATCCGGCTATACCATGTGAATGTAATATGAATTATTGTTTTGACATTACATAGGCAGGATATAATATTACATGTATTAATTGATTTTTTTTAAATTTCCCAGCGAGTATACATATGAAGATAAACATCGATATGGTTAAATTTTAAGAACAACGAACGCCCACAAAATAAATTACAATCCCGATGCTAAACTAAAATCTAATAAGGGTTTCAAATATCTCAATATTATTAGCAAATTATTACCATCTTTAGCGAAGCGTCGATTGCATTCAGCGCATACTGGTGGTAGTATTATGAAAAATATTGTTCCAAACTTCAAAATTCAATTTTCCTACTGGGATAATCCTAACGAATTGGTGGATCGACTACAATTGTTATATGGGGCGCAACTTGCAGGAAATACGGCTGTTCAAAATGAGATTGTATCAATTATTCAGGAATTGAAAGAATGCCTATCGCTACTAATAACTTGTCATTATTTTCTGCAAAATTTGTAATCAAAATAATTCTAGCGTCTTCCAAATAACAGCTATTATCAGAATCTGAAAGTTTAAATACAAAAGAATCTAAAGTAACTTGTTTATATTGTTTAATAAAAAGTCCATTTACTAAAGGACCAGAATTATGTTCTCTTGATGGGAAAATTTACTAGGATTCTTGATAGTTTGAAACTGAAGATTGTCTAGTTCAAATTTTCTTTTTATTATCTGAGGCAAAAATTTGTCAAATTTACGAATACATTTTTTTAAAGTCTGTATATAATTTTCAAGGAAAACGCACTAAAATTATCCAATGCTCCAAATTTAACTACATCTGCTGTAATATGCAACATGTTATGAATATTATGTGATGTATATTCTACATCGTATAATAACATAAAAGTTTTAACAAAATAATGTAAAAGTCTGTTGGCAAAATCCAAATATAGTTTATTATCAGTTATTAAAATTCTACACGCAATATGCAAGCATAAAAAGTTAAGGTATTTATTTTCAGTCAAAACGTCTTTTAATACGATGGGTCCTGTATACAATAAAAATTTGCGGAGGTCAGTAGCTTTCCATCTCTTAATATCTGTAAGTGGTCGAGGTTTTCGACAGAACTCTGCCGGTATAAAAGTTAATTGTTGAAATAATCTACTAAAAATAGTAGATGTATCTCTAAACGATAATTTCGAATTCGGCTTTCCAAAACACCATAATAATATCAGTTTCTTTACAACACCTAAGCATTTTAAGTGCATGTAATCTAGTGGAAAGCCATTGACCATAGGAAACCCTGGAATTTGTTCTAGCACTGAAGGTACATATTCACGTTTAACTTTAATATGATATTTACTGTCAACTTTGTTTAAAAATTCTACATCAGTCCTTTCTCTTATATTATTTACACCTGGAAAACAAACTCTATTATTTTTAAAAATTCCAGTTTGATGGCATTTGGTCTTTAAACGTAAGTAATATAGGATTTTGCTCGAGCGTCACAAATAAAAGCTTTAATTTTAAATTCATATAGACGGTTATTGTACGAAAATCCATTGTTAATAAGGTTAACAGCATCGTCGACCAAATCTTGTAATAATGCATTTGCTTCATTTGGTTTTACAGAACCATGGTAAATACCGACCACATCTACACACTTTTCTTTATACAAACTGCATAGAATCGGATACAGTTGGCTTCCCGAACTTTTAGAAATCGGCAGTCCATCAATATTTATACAAACTTCTATTGTATTTTTGTCAATGAAGCTAGTAATTTTAGATTTATTTAGTAGTTTGGACACACAGTTAGACAACCCAAAATGGTAATTTTCACCTGGATCAACCTTTTTTAATTGGACAGTTCGTGGAGTTTTTAAAAAAGACCGTGCATCCGAAGAAAGCCATGCAAAGTGTGAAGTTGTTCGTAATAATTTTAGCAAGTCAGTTAAAGCATTTTTTTTATGTTATGTAATATGGACCACTGAGATAACAATTGAACGAAATTATTTTCATCGAAATTTTCTTTTTTATCTATACATTCGCTATCAAAATCTTCATTATTTAAATCATTGTTTGAATAAGTTGAAGAACTTGAAGAATATTTGCTATTGTTAAAATCACAAAATAAATCAGAAGTCTCAGGAGAACCGGAATGAATTTCCAAAGTATTTTCCACTTGTTTGTTAATATCAAGAATATTTTGTGCATTAGAATTATCAAATTTAAAATTTAAATCAAATGAACATTTGTCGTCATTCTCACAACTCCGCTTATGGGTGTGAATTGCGGGGAAGTCGAAAGGGACTTGAATGTCGGTGTCGACGGGTTGTGAGGGGTGGATTTAAAAATAAACGGGGTACTGTGAAAAACAACTTGAAATAAACTTAGCAATATTATCTTTATTAAAAAAACTACAATTAAAAGGCAGTTATCATATTCTACTTTCAACATCCTAAAGCTAACCTAACTAGGGTAAGGAAGCCAGGTGCTACCTTCTTCAAATCTTCAAATAAAATAAGCTACACAAATGAACGATACTACAGTAAAACAGACGACAAATTGGCTACGCTAAACACCTCGGAATCGAATTACCCCGTAAGGAAACTCACCCATAAATGGTCCAAATTGCCAATTGTGCTGGGCGTGGCAAACTTGTTTTTATTCACTCTGTTCAAACACTCTGTTTTTATTTCCGTTTCCGTATTTAAGACTTCACAAAAAAACGATTAATGCTGATGGTGAAGACGATTGTTGGGCTGACCCTTGGATTTGGCTGCCTTCCCCCTCGGCTCTTGGTGATCGCTCCTTTTTTGGCACTTTAACTAATACCCTCTTCCGATACTCTCGAAGTACCACGCCGTTTTTTTGAAAACCGAAACCCACGACTTTTTCTGTCTCAACTTGAAACCTGCCGCTCACTGACTGACTCAAAAAGGTCCACTTTTTGATCTCCAAGTCCATTTTGCTGATTTGTCATTTATTCGTTTCCCACGATTTTATTCCAGAGCGTACTGCCTCGAGTTCCCACTGCATCAGCAAAAGTATTATATAAACATTAGCGCACTTATCATTTGAGAAATTCGTTTGCGGATCGCCGCTCATTGCTATCAATACTTTTCTCGATTTCCTGTTTATAACTCTTCGTCGTCTGGTATTGGTCAATATTCCGCATTTTAATATACCGGGTAGTTTACCACATGCCTCCCTTACCCGCCGAAAAAGTTTAAGGTTCTGACACCTTAAATCTTTTTCCCACCTAACTGCAAAACCTATCAAAATAAAACACACGAAAAAAGGAAAATTCTTGCTATTACAGCCTAGCCTAAAATACCTCTCAGAACTACACCTACCTACCAAATTATTTCTAAATAGCTATCTTTTAACGTTATATCTAACTTAAAAACTAATACACATACAAAAATCACTCAGATCATACTGAGTATGTCTTTTTGTTTTCTTAATCTAACTTAAAACTAATACATAAAACTTATATGGACCTTACTGGCCTAACATCATTCGTTACCGAATCTATGACCGCACAGCCGCAATTTCAAGTTCCGCACACCCGCACATTACCAAACACGTATAGCTGTCTCGCGCCGTTCTTTCTGCTCTGCTAGCTCTTGCAACTGTTGTATAGGCGTCACGTATGGTCCAGCCTTTTGTTTTGACACGATCTTCTTAATAGTCGCATTCTCTCCCGGTTCTCTCACGCCAATTTGCGTTTCTGTTAGTTTAGGCAAAGGTTGCTCTTCCTTCGCGATTTCTTCTCTCGCCACTTGTTTGTCTCTTAGTGATCGATGAATGACCCACAACGTCATAGTGTCCCACAAACTAGCTAACAGTCGCCATCTCCAACCGTCTACCCTATGGATTGCCAATCCATTTAGAATTACTTCCAATGCAAATTTAAGTAATCTAAATAAAAAGTAAAGACCCAACATTCCACTTGTGACAGTTCCAATGTAGGTAAGTAGTAAGGCTATAAGGAGGTCACTCATGCTTTCTCTTTCTAATACATGTCAATTTAGGTATACAAATGTAAACATCCGGTCTTTACAAATGTATGGTTTTCTCTTTCTAAATGTTTATCAAAACCACAAAACCGCAACATCCGGTCTTCAAGAGATAGCGCGTATGCATAAATATAGTGACGTGTCTTATAAATAAAAGTAAGCGCATCCGCTTTTGCGCATGCGCTTCCTTCTGCAGGCGTCGGGGTCCGCGCCTTGACATCACGTCACGCCCAAATTTCGTGCCAATTATTTTTCATAATCTAACTAATTACGATGGACATCTTTTAATTAATGAATTAAATTTTAATGAATATCCAATATCAATATTACCTATCACAACAGTAAATTATATTGTGTTTGGTAAAAAAGTGAGTGATAAATTATATATTAGATTTTTAGACAGTATGAGATTTTTACCGTCCTCTTTAGAAAACCTAGTTCAATCATAAAATTTTAACCAGTTTAAATTTGTTAAAAATAATTTTCCCAAAGAGGAAGATTTTAAATTAATTTATCGTAAAGGTGTATTTCCTAACGATTATTTAAATTCTTTTGAAAAATTAAATGAAACAAATTTGCCTCACAAGATAGATTTTTTCAGTAAACTTAAAAATAAACTTTTTTATTAAGGGAAAAATATGTAATTCATTATAAAAAATGCTACCGTCGAAATAGATGAATTTGAAAATGCAAAAATTTGTCACATTTGTGAAATGAACTTTATTCAACCTTCTGACTTTGCGTTAGATGGTGAAGAGGAAGATTGGTTAACTAAAGTTAGGGATCACTGTCATTTTACAGGAAAATTCAGGAGGGCTGCTCATATTAGCTGTAAACTTAACTATAAACCACCTTCAAATATAATTGTGATTTTTCATAACCTTCAGGGTTATGATGCACATTTTATAATTCGCAAATTATGAGAGAAAAAGGTAATGGGTAACGATGGAAAAATATATTTAAAAAATCCGGGTAAAATTTCTACCATCCCCACAAATAAGGAAAAGTACAAGTCGTTTACTAAGTATAATTCTACAAACAACATAAAAACAAAGTTTATAGATTCGTTTAATTTTATGAGTTCATCCCTGGATAAACTGTCATCATCATATTTAAAAGAATATGATAATATTAAAAAGTATTTTGCAAATCTGTCAGAAACAAAATTAAAATTGCTATGTAGAAAGGGTGTTCTACCTTACAGTTACTTAAACAACTTTGATCGTTTTACAGAAACGGCTTTGCCTGAACGAAAACATTTGTTTAATAATTTATCTCAATCGAATATTACTGATGCAGAATATGATCATGCTCAAACAGTTTATAGAGAATTTTGATGTGTAAATCTAGGAGAATACACAGATCTATATTTGAAAACAGATGTACTTCTGTTGGCAGATGTTTTTGAACAATTTCTTTTGCTGTGCAAAAAAACTGTTTGGAGGTATGGATCGATGGGAATAGAAAATCCAACACTAATGCAAAACGAACTATATTACGGTAGATTATAAGTATTTGAATAAAGGTATATGAGCACATAAGAAAAATAAGTAGAAAGCGAGTAATGGCAATTGACGAGCGTTGAGCTTCGATAGATCGAGAGTGACGTTATTATAGGGGTCGCTAATCTTAGGCCGCCTATCTATGGTTCTGCTAAAGCTGCGTTTCGAAGTGACGGGAAATATCGTTCACTCTAACACTTCCCCTCGAGATTCTGTCGACGTTCGAAACGTCTGCAACTGGATCTTGGATCACACTCATTCCCATGCGTTCGATGCATTTTCGATGATTCGGGCCCGGTAGCCCCTTCGTAAGAACATCGGCAATCATGTCTTCCGTTGATTTATGTTCCAACGCGACGCATCCGTTCTCCAACACTTCTCGAATATAGTGGTATCTTATGTCGATGTGTTTTGTTCTTCTATGATATGAGGGATTTTCCGCCAGTTTCAAAGCACCAAGATTATCGTTGAACAGTTTGACTTTGTCCGAATGATGAAATCCTAATTCTTCTAAAAATCTTGATAGATATGTGGCTTCTTTAACAGCATCAGTTAAACTCATGTATTCCGCTTCGGTAGAGGACAACGCGACTGTGCGCTGTTTCCTCGATTCCCAAGAAATTATTGGTCCTCTGCCCAAAATAAAGGTGTACCCGGTATACGATCGCCTGTCGGTGACGTCATTGCCCCAGTCTGCGTCGACATATCCAGTTAATTGAGACTCACATGGACTGTAGAATATTCCCAACTTCATAGTGCCTTTTAAGTAGCGAAGCACCCTCTTCGCTGCTTGCGAAGAGGGTGCCGAATACTCGAATTTCACTATCAAATTAAACTCGAATTTCACTATAATTCGAGGTAAACTGACTCAACGAATTTACCGCATGACAAATGTCCGGTCGAGTACCAATTGCAAGGTACATCAGAGCGCCTATGAGCTCGCGATATGGTCTTTCAATGGAAATCGCTGAATATTCTTGTTGCAACTTCGTACTAGGGTCCAACGGTGTCGCAGCAGGTTTGCAATCAAGTATTCCGAAACGGTTTAATAATTCCCGAACGTATCCTTGCTGAATCAGAGCAATGTAGTTAGCTTCTCTTCTGAATTCAATTCCAAGACAAAATTTCACTTGGCCTAGATCTTTCAACTCAAAATTCTGACTCAAAAATTTCTTTAAGGCCAAAATTTGACTTCCGTCTCTAGAACATGCCAAAATGTCATCCACATAGACAGCAATAATGAGCAAATTTTCATCCGAATTAACATCTTGGATGAGGTTCGTCCAATTTCGCAATGCTTAGATTCAGTCTTGCAGATTATTTCCAAACCTTCTTCCAATAGTTCCGGTATTTCTAGGTAAACTTCCTCATCGATCTGCCCATTTAAATATGCAGTGGTTATGTCAAATTGACTATTTTTCATATTGTATAAGGACGACAAACACGCCAGTAGTCTAATCGAGCCTAATCTGGCTACGGGAGAAAAAGTTTCATGAAAGTCGATTCCAGGACGTTGCGAAAAACCCCTGGCAACAACGCGCGCCTTGCGTCTTTCTACGCTTCCATCTGAAAAGTATGTATTTCTTAGTACGACTCTACTTCCCATAACTTTTTGACTTTTCGGACGATCCACTCTTTTCCAAGTGTCGTTTTTGACTATTGATCGGTATTCCTCGGCAATTGCTCGGTACCATTCGTCGGAAACGGGTCCGTTAATGGCCTCATTAACAGATACTTCGGCTGAGAAAGCGTATTCCGCTTCTGATTCAATGTGCATTGCGTCCACCATGTTATATTCTTTCCGTGGTCTTCCCCTCGTTCCGGTTCGAATAATCTTCGGTCGACCTCGACCTATTCTTGTTACGCGATCGTTTTCGGTTTCAGCTTCGGTACGTTCTGGGTTAGCCACGTCTTTGTTTATTTCGGCCGTTACTTCGAACTCGGTTTCCTCGATCCTTGGAGAGTTGGTTTCGAATATAATTTCTCGGCCATCATCGTCGTTCTGGCCTTGCCATTCAGTTGATGTAAATTCTTCAAAACCGTTTGAGCGTTCGGAAATACTGTCTTCGACAAATTTTACGTCACGAGAAATTTCTACCCTTCTTTCATTCGGTAACCACACACGGTATGCCTTAGATTCTTCCGAGTACCCGACAAAAATACATTCCCTGGATCGGGGATCAAACTTTCCCTTTCCAGGTGTTCTAATCAAAGCGAACGCTTTACATCCAAATGTTTTGAAATAGCCGACGTTTGGAATTTCACCCATATATTTTTCATATGGCGTTCTTCCGTCAAGAATGCTAGATGAACACCTATTTCAAATATAAGTTGCAGTCGAAATTGCTTCTGCCCAGAAAGATGACGTGAGATTTGCTTGAATCAGCAAACATCTGCCCATTTCCACTAAAGTGCGATTTTTCCACTCGGAAATTCCATTCTGTTCGGGATTGTGAGGCGCAGAGAATCGTCGCTGTATACCATTTTCTCTGAGAAAACTACTGAATTCCAGGTTCACATATTCTGTGCCGTTATCGCTTTGCAAACACTTTATTCTTTTATTAAACTTCTTTTCTACGCAGGCCTTAAAATCCTTGAACGCTTGAAAAACTTCGTTTTTCCTTTTCAAAAATCGAGTTTCGCACCATCTTGAACAGTCGTCAATGAATGTAACGAAATATCTTGACTTACCATTTGATTCCGTTCTCATCGGACCGCAGACATCGGAGTGAATCAACTCCAGCGGTTCGGTTTTCCTAAACGATTTAGTCGGAAATGGCGTTCTGGTCATCTTCCCCTGAAGACAAATTTCGCAGTTGTGATTACTTCCAACATTGTTCAGTCGAAGACCATGTACGCTGTTGTTCGATTCGATTGATTTCAAATCGTTAAAGTTCAAGTGGCCCATTTGATAATGCCAGACATCCGTCAGGGATCGTGTCGATTTTGCTACCGCACTTCCTTCAGCATCACTGTGTTTTACTTCAGCTACGGTTCCGCATTCCGCACTATCCGCCTCGTTGATAAGGTATAATCCGCCCGATCGATTCGCTGTTAGTATCGCATTTCCGTCCGCGTCAAATATTACCGCACTATCTTTCTTGAATACTATTTCGCAACCCTTGTCTGTGATTTGACTGACCGACAGCAAATTCTTCCGCAAGTCCGGGACATGCAGAGCGTCCTTTAATGTAAATTGCAATATTTTAGCTCCCGTACGCGCCGCGATGTCAACATTTCCTTTCACGGTTATATTGGTCGATGCACTATTCGCTAAATTCAAAGTTTTATATTTAGGTGTGACAATATTTCCGAATTTTTCGAAGTCCTTGCACAGGTGGGAAGTGCAATCACTGTCTAAACATTAATCACCAGTTGTGTTTCGCGTATTTGCGTTAAACGCGTCCGATGCGCTTTCGACTTCGTTTGATATAAAAAGAGTCATTTTACCAAACTTCTCATGCACTTTTTGTTCCTTACAGTTGACAGCTTTGTGACCATACTCTATACACCTATGACACTTAAATTTAAGTGTTTCCCGCGATGTTTCCGGTTTACTGTTTTCAAATTTTCGACTATTCGATTTCTTGTACTTCGAATATTTTTCGAATCGTCCCGCGGCCATAGCGTTTGGCGCCCCGCCCCGAGTTTCATTCGATCGCGCGTCCAATTCTTCCACGATTTTTACCCGTAATTGTTCCGGCTCTGGCAGTTGGTCGCGCGCTTCTATGGCGCAGCGAAAGTTTTCATAACTGGGAGGCAGACTATACAATAACATGATGGCCAACAAGTCCGGATTTATATCAATCTCCATTTCGTCGAGTTTGTCTACCGCATCGAAAAACTTACGGAGATGTTCACGAACCCAGGTAGCACCTAACATTGGCTAAACAACGATCTAATATTGGACCAACATTTAAAAATTGGTTCAATATAGACAACTGTTGGATAACGTTGTATGTATATTGACAAATAATATAATATTTATATTGGAGTATAACCACTATTAAATATTGACCCTATACTTCCAATATTAGTTCAATATTGCAAATTCCTCAAAAATCAAACACTAAATATGCACGTTGTGTACATATTTAAAAAGAATCTATTATTAATATTTTTGTACAATATTTATTAAATATTGAGCTAATATTTGCAATATTAGTTCAATATTGCAAATTCTTCAAAAATCAAGCACCGGGTAAGCACGTTGAATGCACATTTACAAATAATATAATATTTATATTGGAGTATAACCACTATTAAATATTGACCCTATACTTCCAATATTAGTTCAATATTGCAAATTCCTCAAAAATCAAACACTAAATATGCACGTTGTGTACATATTCAAAAATAATCTATTATTAATATTTTTGTACAATATTTATTAAATATTGAGCTAATATTTGCAATATTAGTTCATTATTGCAAATTCTTCAAAAATCAAGCACCGGGTAAGCACGTTGAATGCACATTTACAAATAATATAATATTTATATTGGAGTATAACCACTATTAAATATTGACCCTATACTTCCAATATTAGTTCAATATTGCAAATTCCTCAAAAATCAAACACTAAATATGCACGTTGTGTACATATTTAAAAAGAATCTATTATTAATATTTTTGTACAATATTTATTAAATATTGAGCTAATATTTGCAATATTAGTTCATTATTGCAAATTCTTCAAAAATCAAGCACCGGGTAAGCACGTAGAATGCACATTTACAAATAATATAATATATATTTTGGAGTATAACCACTATTAAATATTGACCCTATACTTCCATATTAGTTCAATATTGCAAATTCCTCAAAAATCAAACACTGATACACAACGTGTATAGTTGTGTGCATATTTAAAAAGAATCTTTTAATACTATTTTTGTACAATACCTATTAATAATTGAGCCAATATTTCCAATATTAGTTTAATATTGCAAATTAAATTTTAAATCAAATTTGGTTATGGTTTGATTAATTATTTTATCAGTAAAGAGGTAAAATATATAGTTTTAAAATCATCACATATTTCAGCTATAAATATTTGGCTATATGCTATTTAAAAAAAAATCTATTTAAATTAATCAATAAAAACTAATGTTGAAACTATTATTGAATCTATACAAAATACAAGTACGGACTCATTTTTGTCAATTCCCTCTTTTGTACCCCTTCCCGTACTAGATGAAATCCCATGATCACTTCACGCAGTCACGCTTGAGTTTTGACGCCGGACGCCACGATATATCAGTGTTATTCTGTTGCATACAGTGAATGTTGTGCAACTTAACTACAGATTTTATTTGTAAGTAAAATATTATTTATTAATTTTTATTAAAAGAATTATTAACAGTAAACAATAATAATTATTGTACATAGCATTATTGTTAAGTCCATGTTACAGTTATAAATAAATATAAAAACACATTGGTTCAGCATTGACAGTATATATATGTACAAATTATCAATGTTGAACCAATGTTTAACTATTAATTTACTGTGCCAGTATTAGTTAACTATTGGTTCAACATTGGTTCAACATCAATATTATTAGATATATATTACAAATGTAAAAAAATGTATAATCAAATTTATTTCTTTCAGATTACTAGATTCAATAATCAACTAGTAACGTTTCGTCTTATAATTACTTTCGTCAATTTGTAAAAATTAAAAATGTAAGTATTACAGTATTTTAAGTGTTTCTTAATGTTTATTAAAAAACTTTTAATAACAGTTAACTATAATAATTATTTTACATAACATTATTGTTAAGTTAACGCAGAAATCATGTTATAGTTTTAAATAAATATAAAAACACACATTGCTTCAGCATTGATAATATGTAAAATTATATGTGTCGCACTCTGTACAAATAATTAAACAAGAAGTAAATTTGTTACAAATTAAATTATATCTTGTTAAATTAATTTTTATAAACGACAGATATAGTTTCAATTTTTAACTTTAAATACAATATCAATATGCTGGTACAATTTAAATTATTTTTTGTTGTTTTATTAGAATCTTTGAAGTAATTACTTAAAATAAAAAATGAAAAAAAGCAGGTCTCAAAAATCCATGTTTATTAGAAGAGAATTAGAACGAGAATACAGTTGCACTAATAATAAACAAGAAATTAGTATTTCGTTACATAGGTATGTTTATGACAATATACGTAAAAAATAAAAATATGATATATGTACGTATTTTTGGTTTGTAGGAACAAAAAATTAAAAACTAATTTTGAATTGCCAACTTGTTCAAATACCAATAATTTTATCTTAAATGAACTAAATACAATTGCTGAAAATAATGAGCTAGTTAATGCTGAAAACTTTTTTGTTGATTTTCCACCTGATTCAAGAAACGAAACAAATAATAACAGTGGTTCTAGTACAGATTTTGACTTTGAAAATTCAAACGCAGATTTTAATTTTACTAATGATGAAAACAGTGAGAATAGTGAACTTATTGAAAAACATGAACATAATAGTAATATCGATCAGTTCGGACAAACAAAATTAGATTTACATAAATCCTTAAAAGATTGGGCGTTAAAATCAAACATTAATCATAAACAATTAGATAATTTATTATTTGTATTAAAACCTTATCACCCAGAATTACCTTTATCTAGTAGAACTATTTTAAATACACCAAGAAAATGTAAAGATATTCAAATATTGCCTAATCAAGGAAGTTTTTATTATTTTTCAATTTTAAAAAACTTAAAAAACCAATTTAATTGTGGTGTTGAAGAAATAATGAAAAAAAATAAGCAAACTAATATATCATTAGTTTGTAATGTTGACGGAGTGCCAATCAGTAAAAGTACTAATGCTCAGTTTTGGCCAATCTTAGGATTGATAAATATTGAAAATTATAAAACGAACCCATTTGTAATTGCACTTTATTTAGGTAATAGTAAACCTAATTCTGTTGATACTTATTTTGAAGAGTTTATTTGCGAATTGAATCACTTGATAGAAAATGGTTTTGAATATAAAGGTATCAAATATGAAATAATTTTAAAAAGTTTTATTTGCGACGCACCCGCTCGAGCATTTATGAAATGCATAAAAGGCCATACAGGTTTTTATGGATGTGAAAAATGTTTTCAAAAAGGACAATATTTAAACCATAAATTAGTTTATTCTACATTAGAGCAAAACCAATTAAGAACAGATGAAAATTTTGCAAACAAAGTTCAAAAAGAGCATCATACTGGTACATCACCTTTAATAAATATTTTAAAATTTGGACTTATAAGCAACATTCCGCTAGATTATATGCATATGATATGTTGGGGGGTCACAAGAAGATTAATCAATTATTGGATTAAAGGATCTTCCAAATTTAAAGTATCTCCTAGATTTAGGACAATAATGTCGCAAAGATCTGAAGCTATGGCAAATACATTACCTTTAGAGTTTAATCGAAAACCTAGATCTTTTTTAGATATAGATAGATGGAAAGCAACAGAATTTCGTTTTTTCTTGCTGTATAGTGGTCCAATTATTTTAAAAAACTATACCGTTCGAATATTACGAACATTTTTTATTGTTACATGTCACTATGAGAATAATTGCAAATGGAAATTATAGCTTTAATAATAATGGAAAAAATGCTTTAATATTTATAAACAAATTTTGTAGAAAGTTTGAACAGTTGTACGGAATAGATGAAATAGTGTACAATGTTCATTCTACCAAACATCTTGTTGAAGAAATGGTAGCCTCAAACTTAAAGTTAGATAATATTAGTTGCTTTCCATTTGAAAACGCTTTAGGTGGCTTACTAAAATTAATAAGAGTTCCTAATAAGCCCTTACAGCAAATTATTCGTCGTCTAGAAGAAAAATCATACCCAACAGATAAATGTATAACAAAACATTTATCAATAAAAAAAAGATTAAAAATGGACAAAAACAATGGATATGTTGTTACTAATAACAATATAGTTGGAAAAATTGTTGAAATTGGTTTAACATCATTAAAAATCAAGCAATTTAACACAGTATCAGAATTTTATCAAAAACCACTTAGTTCATTTAATGTAAAATTTTTTAAAGTAGCCAATTTGGGAAATTACGTATTTAATATTCCAATAAACGAGATAATTTGCAAATGCTGGATTGCTCCTTTCGAAAATGAGATTTCAACAGCAGTTGGACTACTTCATTTTAATTGAAACAAATGTATTGTAAGTGAACAAATAATATATTACATCAACATTTAAGCTGCTTTTTTAAATAGTAAACAATTTTAAAGTAATTTTTGATTGTTTTTTAGCAAGTATCAGTTGTGTTTTACTTTATTACTAAAAGAAAACACATTTGAAATAAAGTGAAACATAACTAATTCATAATAAAAAGTAATCGAATAATACAGTAATGCTTAATCTATACTAATTTATTGAACATATCAAATTAAATATTTAAAAATTTTAAGAGTTTTACTATTCCTAAAATTTGAACTATTTCAAATTTTTCATATGCTATATGTGTGACTATATTTTTTAAATCGTATCAGTTAACAAATTCATCATATTCTAATAATGACTTTGTTAAATTTATTAGGAGTACTGGAAGCTGGGATATTGTAATATGGACAAAAGAACAATCATCTGATTTTGTGCCTTCATCTTGGGCTGTAAACAATGAAAAAACTTTATATGTGTATCCAAAAAAAATGAGCAGAACTAACTTAGTAAAACACATTGGAAACTGCGAAGCCCCAAAACACGAATATCAATATGACGAATTAGAAGCTACTTTTAAAAAACAAGTATTTACTCTCACTGATGCTGAAAATTATGCCGACAAAGCTACACTTACAAGCAGTGTTGAGTCAGACGCGGAAGAAGCAATACTTCCTGATGATTTAATTGATGAAGATCTTTTATCGCTCAGTACTCAAAATGATCTAACTCAGTTTGTACATAAAAGTAAACTTATTACAATTAGTAATAATAACTTATTACAAAGTAAACTAAATGCAATTTTAAAATCTGACATTTTATTTTTATGTGTTTTGACATTAACAGAACGCCTAATATCAACTCTGACACACCAATTTATTGATTTTCTATTAAAGCCCTTTTTTTATTTCGACACTACTTTTCGTGCTTTAATAGCTTAATTTAAGACGTAAAATAGATAAAATTATTTGTACAACTTTTTTTTTGTCACTGATAATACTGTATACAATTATATATAAAATTAATCTAATTATTTTTTAAGCTTTATCGGAAGGGTTAGAAGAAGTACAAACAAGAGACAACAACCCTGAACATATTAATAAATATATGAATGCTTTTGCAAAAGATCTAAAAGAGATAAAATATGACATAAAAGAAATAAAACGTTGTATTTCTGAATTAAATATTAAACTTGATCTTCAACAAAACAAAGATAACATGGGATTTTTTCAAACAAGTTTAAAATTTAAACTTCCAGTAGAAAACGACACGGAATTACAAAATATTGAACAATCAATCACTGAAAAGGAAAACAGAAATGAACTCGTAAATATTAAGTTAGGCAGGTGCGTTAACTTTATTATATTTTGTTTTTGTTTTAGGTTAAAATTCTAGCTTTAACTGGAGGAGATTCTCCAAAACAAAATGTAAACTTTATTTTTAAAAAATTATTTTCCAAAAATTTAGCAATGCAGTTTTCATACATGGGTCGTCAAGGAAAAAAACCTTTCAATGCCCTTTCATTGTGTACTGTGGTTGTAGGTCAGTATACGAGTTTTAAACTATTTTTAATACTTAGTAAATTAATTAATTTTTTTAATTGCAGATGCTGTACGTGTAAAATTTCCGGAAAGCACTGATGCAGATTTGCGTAAAATAATAAGTTTAGTACTTGCAACTTCAGGTGATAGAGATGGAGGTAGAAAAAGTCGAGTCAATGTTAGAAATACCACCAATAATGAAAACTCGAGTGAAAATTAATTAAGCTATAGATTATTTATTTTCAGATGTTTTATTTTATGTTATTAAGATGTTTAGCTGTTTTTTTACGTATATTTTAGAATGTAATATTTTGTTAATTTTTATAACAGTTTTATTTTTGAGTTTTTTTACAATAATATATAAAAATATATAAAAATTTATTTGATTTTATTTACCCTCAAAATATTTTTAGTAATGTTTTATTAATAAATATTATAAATTTAAAAACAATATATTCATATTATAATACAATATAATTCAATATTTTAGTTTAATATAATTTCAATTAAAATCTACATTATAAAAACAATAATTAAGTTAATTATTTATACAATATCAAAGTTTAATATAAAAACAATATTAAAGTTCAATAATTAAACAGTTTTGAAACAATAATAAAGTTTAATATTTATACAGTATTTAAAGTAGATTAAAGTTCAATATTTAGACAGTATTTAGACAATATTGAAAGTAAAAGAAAATTAATATTGAATTGCTGTATTGTATTATTAAAACAGATGTATGTAGTTTAAATATGTTTATAGAATGTTGTAAAAATATATAAAAAACATATAATAAAAACAATATTGTAATAACAGTTTTTAATAGAATTTGTGAAATATTGGATTAATATATTACTCCAATTTTACAAAATGTTCACAAAATTGTATTGAAACAATATTTGATTTTTCTTTTAACCCAATATATAAAAAAACTTTTTTCATATTTGACCTATAATAAAAAACATTATTGTAGAAACATTTTTTAATAACAATTTGCTAAATATTGATTTAACATATCACTCCAATTTAACAAAATGTTCACAAAACTGTATTGAAACAATATTTGATTTTAATATCGAACCATTAAATAAACATTTCTTACCCAATATTTTATCTATATACTGTGCTTCCTGGGAATGTCGTCGTTTTCCTGCATACGTTGTAAGGTCAATTGTTTTAACAAGGTGGCCTTCCTGGCCGGTCGTCTTGATGGGTAGATTTCCTCGAGTTTGATCCAAATTTCACGAAACGTTACGCAGTGTTTGACCTGCTTCAGTTCCGACGAACTTATAGCTAGTATCACATCAGACATGGCCTTTTCGTCGTTGTGTATCCATGATTCTACTTGTTGTTCGTTTCCTTCGCTTTCCGCCGGTTGCTCGCATTCACCATTTACGTATTTTCACGCGTCGTTTTTGATAAGCACTGCCTTCATTTGAAGCTTCCACGTGTCGTAGTTTTCCTTGTTCAATGGTTCTATTCGTACGTGATTCATTGTGCCCGTTTAAAAAAGTTCGATTTCACTTCCACAGAAAAATTGCTGCGTAATTCCTTTTTGCACTTAATTTCACAAAATGTCACAATTTTCTACAAGGCTAGCTTCTGTTGCTTGGCTGATCTGGGCCCATAACCTGTTTGGAGGTATGGATCGATGGGAATAGAAAATCCAACACTAATGCAAAACGAACTATATTACGGTAGATTATAAGTATTTGAATAAAGGTATATGAGCACATAAGTAAAATAAGTAGAAATCGAGTAATGACAATTGACGAGCGTTGAGCTTCGATAGATCGAGAGTGACGTTATTATAGGGGTCGCTAATCTTAGGCCGCCTATCTATGGTTCTGCTAAATCTGCGTTTCGAAGTGACGGGAAATATCGGTTGGTAGTTGCGGAGCAGAAAAATATATGGGTAAAAATCAATTTCAAAGACAGAATTATTTTTGATGAGAATTTTGCAGCCATTGAATTATATCGCCTGAAAGTTACGTTTAATAAACGTCTGTATGTGGGGATGGCTATTCTAGATCAAGCAAGTGTTTAATGTACCGATTTCATTATGAATATATAAAATAGAAATATGAA
Source organism: Cryptophagus acutangulus (assembly GCA_963556235.1). Classification (NCBI taxonomy): domain Eukaryota; kingdom Metazoa; phylum Arthropoda; class Insecta; order Coleoptera; family Cryptophagidae; genus Cryptophagus; species Cryptophagus acutangulus. The sequence continues at coordinate 23,430 of CAUVYR010000024.1, forward strand.
TCTGCAAGTTTTAAATTATTATACATGGACACTGATTCTCTAATTTATTTTTTTGTTTTGTGATAACAAACAAATTTTACAAGGATATTTTCTCAGACCTACAACAATGGTTTGATACATCTGACTATAATGAAAATAATCCATTTAATTTCCCCAAAATTACAAAAAAAGTTTTAGGCTTATTTAAGGATGAATTGAACAGTAAAATTATGGTATAGTTTGTTGGTTTACTTTCGAAGATGTATTCATATTCAGTAAATAACAAAACAATTAATAGAGCCAAAGGGGTAGGTAAATCAGTGGCTCAAAATCTAACTCTGGAAGAATATAAGAAATGTCTGTTTGAAAAGAAAAATGTTTATAAAACTCAAGATAGAGTTGTCTCAAAGCAACATAAAGTTTTCACAGTTAAACAGAATAAAGTTGCGTTAAATTATAATGATGAACAAGGATATATCACTGAAAATAATATAAAAACACTACCGTGGGGTCATTATTCTTTAAATGTTTAAGTTAGCACACACTAAGTTTATTGTTTATGTATGAAATGTTAATGCGGCGAAGTTCAATCGGTTTCGCCTCAAATTAAACATAGTCAAAAAGAGAAAACGACGAATAGCAAGTGAAAATGCACTTACCTTGGCTCGGTGGCTGTTGTCGGTGGACTCGATGATGACCCTCGTCCTGAAGATGCGATAAACTAAAAGCGAAGCTAAGGATGCGAAAAGCGAAATAGGAAGAAAAAGATATGAGGAAAATGTAAGGAAATTTCGAAAGGAGAGAGGTAGCCTCGAAAAATGCAGCGAATTGCCCAAAAGAGAAAGAGTGGCGAGTAAAACGGCGCGCAAACAAAATAGCAAAAGCAAACTGCGGAACGTTTACGGTCAAAGCGGGAGAGCGGCTCCGCTAGCCTCGATCGTGAACGCTCGAACGCCAAAAACAGTGCAAAAACACAAAATTCGCCGCTTCTCGAAACTAGGAATGTTAAGCAAAAAATCTATCTCTCTCTATCTCTTTACACAATAAAACAATTAAAACGAAACGAAAACGAACGTAGAGAACATACCGCCCACCTAAAACGCGGAACAGTTTTAAACAATTGAAGGATTAGGCAGTGGACAACTTGACCACTGGGCGCTTCAGTTCGCCATTAACGGTTTTTACCGTTACAACCCAAACAATACCATCTGGACCCGGATGAGTTGCGACAACACGAGCCAGATTAAATGGAATAAATTGTTCTTGACCAACACTAACGTGCCAGGTTCAATCGGAGTCGAAGGGATCGTCCATTTGCTCCGTTGTTGTAGCGTATGCAGATACTCTAAATTCCAACGCGACCAAAAATCTTGGTGGAGACGCTGAAGCAACTGCCACCGACTTAAGCGATTTAGAGCGAGGTGCGTAACATCTGGATCCGGCACGGCAGAAATTGGCTCAAGTGACAAGAAGTGACCGGGAGTCAAAACCGAAAGACCGTTCGGATCATTACTCAACAAACAAAGAGGTCTCGAATTCAACAGCAAATCGATCTGGACAAGTACCGTAGACAGTTCTTCAAATGTCAAAACTTGGTCGCCGATAACGCGATACAAATGGGTCTTGACCGATTTAATTCCGGCTTCCCACAAGCCTCCGAAATGGGGAGCAGACGGAGGATTAAAATGCCATTCGAAACCTTCCTTGACAGCAGCATCCTGAATAAATTGCACAATCAACTTATTGGCTCCAACAAAGTTTGTGCCGCAATCAGAAAAAGCATACGAACAACGGCCACGGCGCGCAACAAAACGACGAAAAGCGGCTAGAAAGCAATCGGACGACCAATCTGACGCGAGTTCAATATGCAAGGCCTTAGTTGCGAAACAAACGAACAAGCAGATATAAGCCTTTGTGCTCGTCATCCCTCTACTCTTTCCAAGGGTAACGTTGAAAGGACCGCCATAGTCAACACCGACGCACGAAAACGGTTTTAGTTGGGACAAGCGTAGAGTCGGCAAGTCGCCCATCGGGGGTTGGACTACGGAAGGATTCAGACGTCAGCAACGAATGCATTTAGAGACGATACGAGAGATAACGCGCTTAGCAGACAAAATCCAGAATTGTTGTCGTAAGAGACAGTGAAGCGTCTGGGAACCGGGATGCAAGTAACGAAGATGGAAATGCTTAATCACCATCTCAGTCAATCGATAAGAAGCAAGAAGTAGCATGGTATGTTTGACGTCAAAAAATAGCGGAGAGTTGCGAATCCGTCGGCCCACCCTTAGAACATCGGCTGCGTCCAAGAACGCAGATAATTTTCGGAACGGATTATTACGAGAACCAACATGTAACGAAGTGATATGATCACGAAAGACGTCTTGTTGTACATGCCTTACGAGGATTCTGAGGGAATGGTCGAATTCTTGTTCTGACAGCGGAGCGGAATTACGAATCTTTGATTTGCAGTTTGTTATAAACCGACGGCAATAGGCAACAATACCCTGAATCTTTCGCAACGAAGAAAAACGATTCAATAAGTCGTCCCATGGAATCGACTCATCTTTCGCAACTGCGACTGTCAACATCGTCGTTTTCTTCTCCTCGAGAGAATCCTCAGGCAAGACCCCTTGTTTGTATGAAGCGAGCAGTTCGGAATCGAGACTCTGCAGAAATTTGGGCCCCGCCCACCAAAGCGAAAACGAAACTAAATCGCAAGGCGATAAACCGCGAGATGCACAATCTGCAGGATTGTCTTCCGAACGAACATGGAGCCAAATAACTGAAGGTGCGATTTGTTGGATCTGCGTGACGTGGTTTGCCACAAGTTTTCCATCGATGAGGAGAAGAGTTGATCCAAGCGAGCGCTAATGTCGAGTCCGATCAACCAAAGCAATGGTCAGAGGTGATCAAATTTTCGTAAGTTTTGACGGTGAAATCCAGTAATTTGGCGAGCAACAGCGCAGCACATAGTTCAAGGCGAGGAACGGAGATTCGCTTAAGCGTCGCAACCTTAGATCTGGCACAAAGTAAATGAACATTAACTTGACCAGCCGCATCAGTAAATTTTACGTAAACTACCGCGGCGTATCCCAACACAGACGCGTGGCAAAAACCATGAAAAACGCAAGACGTAAAAATCGAAGCAAAACAAATGCGCGGTATTTTGAGATTGGCTAATAGAGGTAATTGCGATTTATAATTTGACCATTGATCAACGATCTCAGAACGAGGTTGTTTATCCCAACTCAAATTCAAAGCCCACAAGCGCTGTATTAGAACCTTTGCACAGAACGTGAGAGGAGCGAGAAATCCAATAGGATCGAAAATACGAGCGAGTTCTGACAAAAGAGTTCGTTTGGTACAGGGGCGATCTAAAGGCTGCACTTTATATGTGAAACAACCCAGATTTGAATTCCACTGCAAACCTAAAATTTTAACTACTTGTTCGTTGGAATCAAACAAAAGCGGGTCGATTTGAAAATGAATTTTGTCAAAATTATTCAAAACATCACGGTGATTAATAGCCCACTTGCGAAGATCAAATCCACCAGTTTGCAAGAGTTGAGTCAACTGATGGCGCAGCGTTAAAGCTTCTTCGATAGAATTGCAGCCGGTTACAATGTCGTCCACGTATACGTCTGATAATAGCACTGAGGACGCTAACGGTAAACGATCTTTTCCATCCATCGCCAGTTGTATTATCGTCCGAAGGGCTAGAAACGGAGCGGATGAAACGCCATACGTAACTGCATTCAGCTGATATGTTTGAATCGGTTCTGTTGAGGAAAATCTCCATAAAACCCGCTGATTCATTCGATGCTGTTCTGAGACCAAAATTTGCCGATATATTTGACATACATCAGCGGTAAAAACGACAGGGAAAAAACGAAAACGACAAAGCAACGTTGCAATGTCTAGTTGAAGTTTGGGACCTACCAAAAGCGAATCATTTAGGGAGAATTGTTCCGAAGTTTTTGCCGAAGCGTCAAACACCACACGCAGTTTAGATTTAATAATGCCCGTTTTTATCACACAGTAATGCGGAATGTAATATGAGAATGGAGTGTCATCCGATTCAACAAGCAGGTGCATATGGCCAGAGTCACGATAGTCTTCCATGAAATCGTGATATTGCTGTTTAATCGAAGGTTCCCTATTTAACCGTTTTTCCAGCGCAGTTAATCGACGTTGGGCAATAATCTTTGAATGTAAAAAGGCAGGAGATTCTGCCTTAAATGGTAATGGCACGACATAACGTCCGGACGCTTGACGAAAGTGATTGTTTGCGAAAATTGTCTCAGCGCGAACTTCGTCTGGACAAGCGGGTGGTGGCAGCGCGATCTCTTCTATCTCCCAAAATGTCTTGACAACCAAATCAAGCGAAAGTTTCAATACTAACGAACAAAAAGTATTAATAGATGGCGAAGCAGAGTTGGAGTGGAAATTAATTTTTCCCATGAGAATCCATCCGAAGGTCGTGTTCCAGGCAATTGGTTCCTCCCTTTTACCTTTCAATCGGCCGTCTGTCATAATATGCGCGAAAAGTTCAACCCCCATCAACATGTCAATGGTTCGTGAAACGTGATACTCAGGATCAGCTAGGTTAATATTTGACAGATGCTGCCACGGCAGCGGAGAAAACGACATATTGGGCATATCCCCACAAATCTTGGGAATAACAACGGCCTCTAGACAACATTCCTGACGCGGCGCATACCGAGAGCAATAAGTATAAGTTGCGCCAGAGAAAGATTTGGAACTCATTTGATCTAATCCACTCATGCAAAACGATAGAGAATATTTCGATAAACCTAAACGAGAAACGCAACTTTCGGAAATGAAATTTGCCTGACTAGCATTATCCAGCAGTACACGCACAGGCTCAAAGATTCCTTTGCAAAAGATGTATATTGTAAAAAGAATAATGCAACAATCTAACATCAGAAGTGGATTAACGTACTCCGTGTCTAGAGAAGGCAAGAATTGACAATAAAAGTGCCTATAGTGGAAAATTGAGAATAATAAAAAAAAAGATGCCACGTGGTAACAGACATCGTCTACGCAGAAGAGAACGGTTCCGAAGCAGTTCCAGTCCAAGGAACAATTCTCGTGGCGAGAAAAGTAAACAGGAGAAAAGGAAACAGGGCACTGATGATCGGGACAGTGGATCCAGGCACAGGAACAGTAGCCAACATGAAGGGAAACGCTCAAGAACGGAGGAAAGCGGGTGTAGCGACCGTGATGTTGCATCCGAAATGGGAACTGCTATTGCAGATGGCATAGGTATGCTGGTAAAAGAATATAAACGTCCAGGATCTTATGTGAGTATGTCAGTAGCTAGTAATATTATTCAAGAATTTGACCCGCTCGAGCAAAACGTGGAAGAGTGGATCAATGCTGTCGATGAATATGCATGTATTTATAATTGGGACGAGAAAACGGTTAGTCATTTAGCACTGAGCAAATTGCGCGGATCGGCCGAGGTTTGGTACCGTGGTCTTCCAACGCGGTTATTCTCATGGCCGGAATGGCGTAGCATGTAAACTGAATTTTTTTTACAAAAACGAAACCTTCACGAGGCTATAGCAAAAATGATCTCCTGTGTGCCCTCGAATAGCGAAACATTATACGAATACGTTTACAGAAAACTCGCGCTTATTTACAAATTAAAAATCCCAATTGTAGGCAAAGATATGGTTGATTTAATTATGGGGGGGATTGATGATAAACAAATCAAGTTTTCCGTGGAAACGGCGGGCATTACTGAACCAAGTGTATTAGTTAAACATTTCAGAATAATTGATAAACGTAAGAATATCGTACCCGAAAATAAATTAAAGAATGCAGTAACAAAGGTTACATTTTCTGGCTCTAATAGTCAAACAGTACCAAATGCACAAGCATCATCAACATTTTACGCTGACAAAATTAATAAAACTCCAACTAATGTTGTTTGTTATTCTTGCAATAAACAAGGCCCCTTTATACGGAATTGCCCAAACAAGCAAACTAATCATAAAAACAAAGCCCTCTATTGAATATAAACACGTAAATTTCGTCTCTCATAGTAACGTTTCAGATAAATATTTTAAAAACATAACAATTAATGGTATTCAAAGTATGTTTTATTGATTTTGGAAGTGAATGTTCATTGATTTCTGAATTTGCCGCAAGATCAATGGGGCTTAAAATAATTGCACTTGCCGGGACGGTAACCTTATCTACTCTCGGGGATTTTAAAATATCACCAAAATTTAATGTTTGTTCAGACGTGGTAATTGATGGGGTGCGTAGAAGGATCGAATTGTTTGTAGTGGAAAAGTGTGTTATGAATGTTGACATCCTAATACGACAAAATTTTACTGAGCTGCCCGGAATCCAATACTTCAAAACGGAAAATATACTACAACTTTCACAATCACGCGAACAGATAGCTGTTAATATGATCGCCACTAACGTTGTTAACGTAGGCGTAAATGACACAAAGGAAGTAGTTGTGTCGTATTTTAGTCGACATACCACAGTTACAGAACAGAAATACCACTCTTTCGAATTGGAGACGTTGGCAATTATAGCTTCAGTGAGAAGATTTAGACAATATTTATTAGGTATTGCTTTTGTTATTTTTACCGATTGTGCGGCGATGAGGAATACGTTCCTCAAAGGGGAAATTAATGATTGTGTGGGACAATGGGTACTAGAATTGAGCCAATATCAGTACGAAATCAAACATAAAGAGAATCAACAAATGCGCCACGTAGATGCGCTAAGTCGCAATTTACCAAATGTAGAGTACTAAGTATTTGCGACTTTTATGTCTGAAGATGATTGGGTACTCGCGGCACAACAAACTGATATATACATAATGAATATCAAAACCATTTTAGAGTCGGGAATACCATTCATACCGACCACCTCAGCCCATTCGTAAAATCTAAAAAGGGAAATACTCACATTTTAGTTAAAATAGATGCATTTACTAAATTCATTATATTATACCCCGTCAAAAATACAAAGACCAACTATGTTATCGCATCCTTTAGAGAATTTATTAGAATATTCGGTTCACCTAGACGGATAATTTGGGACAGGGGAAAAGCATTTGAAAATAAATTATTTAAATCATTTTGTGTTGAGTTAATGATTACACTCCTCCTGAATGCAACTGCGATGCCGAGAGGTAACGGACAAGTGGAACGATTCAATCGGGTCATACTTGATACATTATCTACCATGGGGGCTGATAATAACGATGACGAGTGAGATAGAAATCTTATTAACATTCAATTGGGAATAAACGGGACACTCAATAAAGCTATTGAGTTTTCGCCTAGTCAGGCACTTATGGGTTATAGAGTATTTCGCAGGGTTTCGTGCAGTCGGAAGTACCAGGAACTTTGGATGTAACTGCAATTCGGACCCGTATGGCGGAACAGGTGGAGCATTACCAATCCGAGCAAAAGAAACGGTTCGACCTGCGTCACAGTGAGGCTGCTAGCTATGTAGAGGAAGACTTGGTACTAATCCGAGCCACATGTAATGTGGATACCGGAACTAGCCGAAAACTGTTGCCTAAATGGAGAGGCCCGTTTATAATTACAAAAGTTTTGGAAAACGATCGATATGAGGTCCGAGATATACCTGGGGCTACTAGGAGTCAATTATCGTACCAAGGGATTTGCGCTGCCGAAAATATGCGTCCGTGAATTCGAGTTGTAGCTTGAATTGTTGTTAGTAGTGATTGGGACATTGCGGGTGCAATTCCTGTGGATACTTTGTTCCCTTTCGTGTTGTTAATGGGTGATTAGAGCATTGCGGGTGTATTACCTGTGGATACTTTGTTCTGCATCATGCAGTTGGGTGATGTAAGCATGCGGATGAAATATCTGTGGATACTTGCTGTACAAAGATCCTGACTATAATTAAACACATTTAGACTATGTACATGGTATACCATAATAATTAGGTTATAATTTTTTTTTTGTGTTTGAGATTATCATGGCATAATATTTAGGTTATGTTTTTTTTTTGTGTGTTTGTGATTATCATACCATAATAATTTTATTTACATTTTTTTTTCGTGGCCACGGATACAAAAATGTAAATACATTTCGAATTCTACTACTTACTGCTCGTTAGTTATTATAGTTAATTTTATAAAGTTCTGTTATTATACCAAATATTTGAAAACTACAGTGCTAGGATTTTAATGTCAAAAATTGTTAGGAATTAGTATTTAGCAAGTGGGGACACTTGGATTGTCAGGAAGGGCCATTTTAGCGGTATGATATGAAGATTAGTCGAGGTTATTCGAAAATGCCCGAAAGGTTCGATCTCGGTATGTAAAAGTCGAGAGGGCAAATCAAGAAGAGAGGGGCATTGCGAAGAAAGCGAAGCAAGAAGAAGCATCTGAAGAAGTTTAATAAAAAATCTTAGAGTTAAAAATTGTATATTGTAAAAAGAATAAAGCAACAATTAACAGCAGTATGTATAACTGTAACCATTTAAAATAATAGTTGGTTGATTTTATCACAATTGGTTTTTTGTCACTGTTTATGTAAAAGCGAGTTAAAAAAATAAAATTATTGGCAAGAAAATTCATCAACCTCTTCAGAAATAGGTCAGTTAATTAATACCTGTCAGTTGGTATTGTTGTCATGTAAACTCTTATTTACTAGAAATAATTTTTAACGCGCCGCGCCTTGTAATTTGTTTTCAATTATTCATTTTTTAAATTGGAAAATTTACGAATAAATTAAAAATAAACCACAACAAATTTGTGGGAATATTTAATGAGGCACCAGCTCTTAAAATTGAGAAATTTTTATGTGCAAATCGCCGTAATTACATGTATTTATGTGGGCCTTTTTTCGACAATAATTTATAATTTAATTTATTATCATATATCTACTTTGATTTAGTAATTTATTGTTAAGTACATGTATTCAATTATAATTAATTTTAATGCTAAGTGTTTGTACTTAAACTTTCCATTTAATCAGGAATGTTGGATTATTTTGTTAGTTTGCATCGAGGCACCGTAGTTTTCATAAAATCTGTGCGCTTGGATCGAGAACACCGTGACAGCCACCGCCTCGTGAGCGAGTGGCGCACGCGTTCCGCCTAACCGAGTAAGTAAAAAAACAATGAAAGTAGTGGTATTTCAACGGCGATAGATAAATCTATCTCCCACTTACGCCACAGCTCTCATGTCTTCTTACAGTGCCAGACTAGAGTCAAGCTCAACAGGGTCTTCTTTCCCCGCTAATTTTTCCAAGCCCGTTCCCTTGGCAGTGGTTTCGCTAGATAGTAGGTAGGGAATCTCGTTATCTCGAAGACAGTGGGAATCTCGTTAATCCATTCATGCGCGTCACTAATTATATGACGAGGCATTTGGCTATTAACAGGCATTTATTCAGTCAATTTACATAGTAATACATTTAAATCATTGTCATTTCAAGTCAGTAACATAAAAGAATCTCACATTCACAAAATACAATAATAAACATACAAGACATAAGACATATTAAATAAGACGCAATTTCGACATTGTTAACTCCCTGTCGTAGGGAGAGATAAGATTACAAAACAATAATGTCTTGCAATTAAAATATATATATATAGAATACTACATTCCAAAAAAAACGCGCGACTACAACGAATAACATGAACAGCTCGGTCACCTCGGGGTCGCTATTCCCGTACCGCTAGTGCGGTCCCTGAGGAGCGGGTGTTAAATTATAGTTACATTTATATTTCCCATACAGGAGAGAGAGAGAGAGAGAGAGAACTAAAACATAAGTACAAAAATGGCAAATGCATGTAAATCATAAGTACGTACAAGTATGGCGAAAACATGTAAATACATGAAAAAAAAAAGAAATACCAGTACTCGGAATATACAACCAGCAAAATCAACGATCGCAGAAGCTACAGATGTCTTGCAAAACAAGGTGCGAATTACAGTTATATTTCCCGTACAGGAGAGAGAGGGAGAGAGAGAACTAAAACATAAGTACAAATATGACAAAAACATGTAAATCATGAATACAGATACGGCCAAAACATGTCAATATATAAAAAAACGAATTCTCGGTATACACAAGCAGCAACAGTAGCAATAACAGCAATCGTTGTTTGATACGGGATGTCGATTTTTGCGTGGTTTGACCGTTTTCATCATCGACGGTGTAAGCGGGCGGTTGATCGCCGGGCCCAATTTGAGTGTGCTGATCAGCTACATATGCATCTGAAATGTAAGAGCATATTTGGTTAGTTGATGTATATGGTTTCTATATGCATTCCTTTTGCAGCTCTAGATGTTGTTCTGGAGGAGGGCCGAGGGCCACAATCAAGTTGAAAAAATTTGAATGTTTGGTTTTTCCCCAAAATCCGAAAAAAAACAGAATCCACTGCTCAGCACGGTCACATCGCACACATCTTCCGCACCCACCCACAACTATATCCCCCTCTCCTACCATCTTCAACTTTTTTTTCAGGTCGAATCCGTACTGCTACGTCCCTAATTTTTGGTATGTGGGACAACCATTGTATAACCCACGTACACATTAAGTTTCACAAGAATTGAATGTTCGGTTTTCCTTTTCTCCCCTCAAAGAAAGAAAAAACCCGGCAATTGGGTACCATACTAGCTCTACACCTATACGAACTATTCCATGTCTGTGATCTACTTATTTTTACCTTATTTGTTTTCTTAATTCTGTTTTTCTTACATATCTGCCGCCTGTACCCCAAAACCACACCCACGACAAATACCTTGTCAGCGCTAAGCGAGAAGAGTGTCACAAGTCAGAGGACTAAATCTCAATTGAACCGATCGATTGAACTTAACGAAGAAGGAACTAATCCCCTAACAAGATAGTGGTTGAGCTTTGTTACCAGCCACTCCTTTCTTCAACAAAGTAGAATACTACAAACATAACGATGGAAAACCGATGGACTGATTGTAGACTAAATGATCGGAGTTACAAAGCGAACAAGAATTGTTAGTTTTTACGAAAAACGAAGAACCGCGTTTAGGCAAACCGGAACGAGAAACCGAAGAAGAAACGTTGCGAACCACATTAGAAGGTTTGCGAATCGAAGGTGTAGCGGCATCATTCGCATTCTCAAGTGCGCTGCATTGTTGTGAGACGAAGGCGATGAGCGAAGCAAACGTTGGCATTTCCGAAGAACTAACACTAGAACCAATTGTGAGTTCGAAACGTGTGATAGTTTCTGCGTCAAGCCGTTTCATCAACATTTGGAACATGATAAATTCCCATTGATCGCAAGCAAAGTACCGGAAAATCCGGCTCGAAGGACTAAAATGATAATGCGGCGAAGTTCAATCGGTTTCGCACCAAATTAAAAATAGTCAAAAGGAGAAAACGACGAATAGCGAGTGAAAATGCACTTACCTTGGCTAGGTGGATGTTGTCGGTGGACTCGATGATGATGAGGTGCGATAAACAAAAAGCGAAGCTAAGAATGCAAAAAGCGAAATAGGAAGGAAAAGCTAATGAGGAAAATGTAAGGAAATTTCGAAAGGAGAGAGGTAGCCTCAAAAAATGCAGCGAATTGCACAAAAGAGAAAGAGTGGCGAGTAAAACGGCGCGCAAACGAAATAGCAAAAGCGAACTGCGGAACGTTTACGGTCAAAGCGGGAGAGCGGCTCCGCTGGCCACGATCGTGAACGCTCGAACGCCAAAAACAGTGCAAAAACACAAAATTCGCCGCTCCTCGAAACTAGGAATGTTAAGCAAAAAATCTATCTCTCTCTATCTCTTTACACAATAAAACAATTAAAACGAAAATGAACGTACAGAACATGTAATGATTTTATATGGATTAATTTTATGGTATATTATAGTTATTTATACAACAAGTAGCAAAATGTAAGTTATTTTTTCACGAGTCGTAAATTTGTCCAACGAGGCGTCAGCCGAGTTGGACAATACCACAAGATCTTTGTATTGGTAAAATGATAATATTGCTTGTCCTACCGTGGGCTTTTTTTATGTGTCATATACCATTTATGTAAAAGTTGGATGTTTTTAAATGCACAATAGTATTAGCATTTGCATGCCTTGAAGAATATTTTTGAAATTCAAACATTGGATTTCGTAATAACTACAAAGCTGGACACCCCATATCTTCCAAGTTTTTAATATTATTAAAACTGTTATAAATTTACGTTTATTTAAGCAAGAATATAAAATGAGTATCGAACAATGAAATGTAAATGTCTTTGTCTAGGACGTATATACATGAAGTTATATGTAGAACGTTTAGTTCCCTAAAACAACACACTGTCATTTATCGACCGTTCCACCATTGAAAATAGGCATAAATAGTTCGAACTTATCTTCTCATAAATTCTCAACACTCTCATCAAGTGAGAACTTGGCTGAACCCGGTTTTAAGCCTAAGCCGTTTCGGTTTCTTACGAATGTTCCAATAGTGAGTGCCTTAGTCAAGATGTCGGCTAATTGATCAGCAGAACTTACGTATATTACGTCTATTACACCCTTGTCATACTGTTCCCGAACAAAGCGGAATCAAACGTCGATATGTTTGGTTCGCTTGTGGAACTCGCTGTTTCGTACCAATTTAATCGATCCTTGATTATCGAGCTTCATCATTGTCGGACTATGTTGTTGGAATCCCAATGAATTTAACAGTCGACGCAACCAAATTATTTCTTTTGATGCATCACTGGCTGCAACATAATCAGCCTCGGTTGTAGAGAGAGCCACGATCTGTTGTCTTTGACTCCTCCACGAAACAGGTCCTCCACATAGCATTGACACATATACAGGGTAGTCCATTATGGGCGCCTCGGTCAATAGTCGCTAAACCGTTAGACTTACGAAAAAAATTTCTTAATGAAACTTTTTATGTGTCATCTCTGCTACAACTCAAAATTATTTATAAGTATACAGAGTGTCCCAAAAAAGATTAACACAATTTTTTTAAATGAAACACTATGTATTTTTTTACAGAAAATAAAACCTTTGCAGGTTCTGTACATAATTCCAGATTTATAAAAGAATCGATTACAATGTTGCCAAGTTATGCATTTTTTAAGAAAATTTTGGTCAAAAACATACTGTTTTAAAAATGTTGTAATTCCCCCATTGTTTTTTTATTTTTTGTAAAAACTTCAAGTAAAACTTATTCTTGGCTTGCTTTATCTAAAACAATTTTTATAATTTGATTTAATTATACAGGGTGTTTAAAAAAATCGTTCAAACATCTCACACTTCAATTCAATTTTTTTAAATACAACACCCTGTATTTTATTACATCATTGGAAAGCTTAAAATGTACTCTTTCAACATTATGTTGGTTGTAAATATCTCACACGTACAGATTTTGAGATATCAAGATTTTTTCATAACTTTGCACAAATAATGAGAAAATTAATAGGCTCAAGAAATGAAAACAATAATTTATACTCAACATACTAATAATATTTATTTTGTATTAACATATTAATACATAAATAAACTATTGATAATTAGTTTAGTCGAGAATGATCTAAATTTTTTTATTCTGTCGTGCTTTTCGTACTCAACCGTCCCAGTCCTGTCAAATCTATCCTTCAATCTTTCAAATGATTTTCTATCCGGTTTTCTTATTCTTTCAGGAAATCTTTCACAGTACACTCGAGATGCCAAAAGACAATTCTTTAAACATTCTCCAAGGATATAAATCATATCAATTAATTCTTCGTTTGTGTATTTCATTTTCAATACGAATATTCGACAATAGTAAATAAAAGTCTTGATAAGAATGTGGAGAAAAAATAAGTTACTACTGTTGGAAATATCTTATATCATTGTTAGAAATATTCATAAACAATAGCTTCATTATGGTTAGATAAGAAAACCACATATACAGATAAATGAAGAAGAGCAGTGCTAATTAATGAGTTAGTATTAATTTTGTCGTTAATCGTTGCACATCGTTTCTATTATTATTTTATATCGCATTAATAAATAAGTTAAAGGTTGTTTATTGTTTTACTCAAACACCTCACAAAATTAAACATTTATTTAAACAAATCTCATTATCAATTCGATTTGTGAACATTAGTGCATTATTAAACTCAGTGTTTTCGGAGCTTCATCATAAAAGCTGCCCTGGTGTCAGAAGACGTACTTTTATTTGTTTTGTCTTGTGAAAGAGACTTACAACATAAAATTTTGGTGTCAGAAGAGGGATTTGTTCAAATCGGGTGAAATAATCACGGGCGTTTGGTTTATTTTCACTGTGAGTTTCAACTCTTCACGAAATCGAACTCTCATCTACATCCTGAATATTTCTGTGGTACTGAACGGAAGTTCACCGGCCAATTGGAGGCTACCCAGAAAACCATCGAGGTTCATTATTCTACTACATTCCTCAATTCAAGAGGGTCTGCAAAATCTACTACATCCCAGAACAGGGTTCAAATCCATAAAACCAAGAAGGTTTCATCTTACTCACAAAAAAGTAAGTCATATTCATTTTTAATTTGTTCTCAAAAAATATCATCATTCCTCTCTATCCTGATCTAACAAATCTATTCAACATGCCTGACGATCAACCTACGAATTCAGGTCAATCCAGTCATTCTAATAATCATGATTCAGATTCAGATGATAATGCTGAAGAATTACCACTTGCTGTATTGTTCAAATTTATTAAACAATTTAATGGTGATCGTACTGAACTTAATACTTTCATTCAAAATGCAAATAGCGCATATTCTTTGGCATCTCGAAGTCAACAAAATAGTCTATTGTTATATATTGTTTCTCAACTTACAACTAACGTTATCAATGAACTTGAAATGTCAGACGTTCATTCATGGACGGACTTAAAACAAAAACTTAAGTTATACTATAGTCATACAAAACATCTTGTGCAAGCTCATGAAGAACTTGAGACAATCAAACAATTTTCTAATGAAACGATAACAGATTTCTTTAAGCGCATTGAAAAAACAAAAAACGATTGTATTCAAAGTGAAACAAATAATTGTGAAAATTTAGATGATCTTCCAGGGTTACGTCGCGCAATTCAACAAACAGCTTTGCGTAGGTTTATCATTCATTGCAAACCGGAAATATCACAAATGCTAAGAGCAAGAGATTTAAGTACATTGAATGAAGCGTATATGTTAGCTTTACAAGAAGAAAAGATAACCAATTATACACGTTTTAAGAATCATTCCCAACAAGGAAATTATTGTACAATTTGTAAGAAATCAAATCATTCCATTCAAAATTGTAGGAAGAAACGTAATAATATGCAAAGATTCGCTAATCCAAATTCAATTCAATCGGGAACAAATATTCCTAATTCTAATTTAAACATCAATAAGCCATCAAGCTCAAATTATCAATCAAAGTTTTGTAATTATTGCAAAAACAAAGGTCATACTATTGATGAATGTCGAAAAAGACAATTTAAAAATCAAACTCAAAATTACAATCCAAAAGTTAACCATTTAAACTTGCAACCGTCCGATGTGACTAATGCCCCACAAACGGACGATCTTCAAGCGGCATTTCCATCACTGAACATTTCATAAGTAATAACCAAGAATTGAATAATAATGAATTAAGGTCACTTAAATTCAAAATTCAAAATTCTCCAAATCCTTTTGTAACGTTTTTAATTGACAGTGGTGCAACAACGTCATTGATTAAACATGATATTTTAATTCCAAGTCAAACTCCTCTAAATAAAGCAGATATTATACAGATTAATGGAATTAATCCAAACAATCCAATATATTCTTTAGGATCTGCACATTTAAAATTATTTTCAGAAAATTTAAATATTGAACATAAAATACATGTTATCAATGCATCAAAAATTTCAACACAATTTGATGGTATATTGGGAAATGATTTTTTCAAAAAAAATAATGCTATAATTGATTATGTTAATGAAATGATTGTAATTAATAAAGTTCCAATTAATTTTGAAATTAATAGGCAAAAAATAAAAATTCCTCCTAGAACCGAAGTAATAATGGAAGTAAATATATCAAATAATCTTCCTGAGGGATTTCTTCCTAAAACACAAATTGCTAACAATGTTTTTGTGCCAGATTTATTAATAACAAACAATAATAAAAAAACAAAAATTCCTATCCTAAATCTCAATGATATTGAAATAACAGTTGAACAACCAACTTTTGAAATCGAAGAAATCATTCCACAAAATCAAATTTATTTTACTCAAAATAAATATCAACAAACTAATCAAAATATTGATAGGATGAATTTGTTAATTAATAATATTCGCATAGATCATTTAAATAAGGAAGAACAATATAGTCTATTGGAGATTTGTAAACACTATTCTCATATTTTTCACTTACTTGGTGATCATTTATCAACCACATCTACAATAAAACACACAATTCCTACAAAAAATGATGCACCAATTTCTTGCAAAATTTATCGATATCCTAAAATATTTGAAAACGAAGTAAATATACAAATTAATAAAATGTTAGATGACAATATCATTCAACCATCATTTTCACCTTGGTCCAGTCCAGTTTGGGTTGTACCAAAGAAACTTGATGCATCGGGAAAGAAAAAATGGAGGTTGGTCATTGATTATCGAAAGTTAAATGATATAACTTTTGGAGACTCTTATCCTTTACCTAACATAGAGAACATACTAGATCAACTAGGCAAATCAATATATTTTTCCACCTTAGATTTAGCCTCTGGTTTTCACCAGATTGAAATGGCAGATAGTGATAAAGCAAAAACTGCTTTCACTACACCATCAGGTCATTATGAATTTAACAGAATGCCCTTTGGTCTTAGGAATAGTCCATCTACTTTTGCTAGATTAATGAATGTAGTTCTCTCAGGTTTACAAGGAACTAAATGTTTTTGTTATCTGGATGACATTGTGATTTACGGTTCAACTTTGAAAGATCATAATGAAAAACTTGTATCGGTATTTAAAGAATTAGAAAATCATAATCTAAAATTACAGCCAGATAAGTGTGAGTTTCTTCACAAAGAAATCTCTTATTTAGGACATATAATATCAGATGCAGGAGTTAAACCAGATCCCAATAAAATTAAAACCATTACACAAATCTCTACACCCAGAAATCAAAAAGATATTAAATCTTTTCTTGGCCTTGTCGGATATTATCGTAAATTTATTAATAACTTTTCTCAATTATCAAAACCCTTAACTCAATTGTTAAGAAAAGAATCCAAAGATTTTAATTGGACTGATAAGTGTGAGGATGCTTTTCAAAAATTAAAAATTATTCTAACAACAGAACCAATACTACAATTTCCAAATTTTTCTCAAACTTTTATCTTAACTACAGATGCTTCAAATGAAGCCATAGGTTCAATTCTTTCCCAAGGAGAAATTGGTAAAGATCTTCCAATTTCATACTATTCTCGAACATTAAATAAGGCGGAGGTCAACTACTCAACAATTGAAAAAGAATTATTGGCAGTTGTTGATTCTTGCAAACATTTTAGACCTTATTTGTATGGTCAAAAATTCCAAATTGTTACTGATCATAAACCACTTACTTGGTTGATGAACATTAAAGATCCAAATTCTAAATTATCTAGATGGCGATTAAAACTCATGGATTATGAATACGAAATTAAATATAAAAAGGGTTCAAATAATACCAACGCTGATGCACTCAGTAGAATTACTCACGATGTAAATATTTTAGAAAATGAAGAAATTAATTTTGAAAATTTTAAAAGGTTTCATCAAAGAGAAAGGAATATTCCAGAGCCAAATAGAGTTAAATTACCACTTTCAAAAATTAAACATCTAGTAATTCCATTATCTTGTGATTATTCTAATTCAAATAAACATATAGACTATATAAAAGAGAAGTGTCAAAATTTCATTAAAAACCCACAGATTACTGAAATTAATCTAAAAACTTTATCAAATCAAAAAATCTATCTTGCATTTATAAAACAACATGTGTTAGATTCTGCAGATTATGATGATTTATATAAAACTCTCTATAATTTAAAAATGTTATTAGAGCTCAATAATGTAAAATCATTTGTCATTACTGACATGTTAAAACAAAATAATATTATAAAATTACAAACATATTATAGTTTGCTTTATTATTTGTTCCATAATTTTCAATATGAAATATTATATGAAGAAAGAATTACTTTAACCGATCCTGAATTAATACAGGATACACTCAGAGAAAATCATGATTCACCAATTTCAGGTCATCAAGGTTTTGACCGAACTTATGAAAGAATCAAAGAAAATTACTTTTGGGAAAATATGAAATCAGATATCAGAACTTATATTAAAGAGTGTCCAACTTGTCAATTATCTAAAACTGATTTTAAAAAAAATAAAAGTCCAATGCAGATTACTACAACTTCTACTAGATTTTGTGAACAAATTGCTATGGATACAGTAGGTCCTCTTCAGGAAACTTTTAATGGAAATCGTTTTATACTTACTCTTCAAGATGACCTAACAAAATTTATTCAGGCTTACGCAATTCCTAACCATGAAGCCAAAACGGTTGCAATACATTTCATGAAATTTTGTACTCAATTTGGATTTCCTCAAAATATATTATCAGACCAAGGAACGGAATTCACTTCTCAAACATTTAAAGAAATTAATAAAATGCTTAGTATCAAACATAAACTTTCATCCCCATATCATCCACAATCCAATGGTGCATTGGAAAGAACTCATCTAACTCTAAAAGATTACTTTAAATGTTACACCAACAAAGATAGTACTAATTGGGATGAATTCTTAAATTTTGCAGTATATAGTTATAATTCAGGTGTACACAAAGCTACAAAAAAAACACCATATGAATTAGTCTTTGGGCAACAAGCAAGAATACCAAATTATTTAAATGATCCTAAACATAAAGCGAATTATTCAGATTTGGCCAATGATTTGACAAATAAATTACAGATTATTCGAGAAACAGCTAGGGAAAATCAAATCCAAGCTAAACAAAAATCCAAAATATATTATGATAAAACTCATAATAAAATTTATAATTTTAATGAAAATGATATGGTACTACTATATGATGTAGCAGGAAAAGGTAAAAAATTAGCACCAAATTTCAAAGGTCCTTTTAAAATATTGCAAATTCATAACAATCAAACTGCCACACTTCAAATTACTCCTAAGAAATTAAAAACATATCATTTCAATCTCTTAAAACCATATATTGTTTCAGGACATAACGAAAGTGAAAATGAAGATGCAGAATTATTACCTTGTAATTCTAATACTTCAATCTTTGATCCTGGTCCAAGCTCATCAAAATTATAAAGTCCAACCTATTAATTCTTCATCAGGTTTATTATATTATAATTTAGGCAAAACTCAAATTTCAAATCAAAAATATACATTACTGTCATTTTACAATCTTACTTTGATAAATGAACAAATTAATACAATTAGAACCTATTATGGTAAATCTATAAATATTTGTAATTTAGCAGTGTCTGAACATTATATTTTTGATTGTAGGAATCAATTAAAATTTATTCACAATAAAATTGAATTAATCAAACAAGCATTTCGTATTATATCTCACCAATTAAAAATCATTCATAATAGAAGAAGACGCGGTTTAATAAATGGAATAGGAGATGGTTTGAAATGGTTATTCGGTGTACCGGATGCTGATGATGCAGAATTTTATACCAATGCGCTGCATTAGTGTGACGTATTTTTTATTGGAGTGAATCTTACTTCTGGGTCAAACAAACAACTAGATCTAAAATCAACCTAGGTCGAATGGGTCGACAAATTAAAATTAAAAATAAAAACGAGAATAAAAGCATTAACAAAATAATCAATAGCAATTGATTTACTTATCTTATGCCAATTTAGCAAGTAGACATCTTTAAACTAAACATAAACCCTTTTAAAACATGAATATGGATGTTCTATGTAGGTTGATACTATTGACACTTCCTATTGACAGTTATTTGTTTGACTCAATAGTCAGTTTTACTCCAACAAAAAACCGATACTACGTCATCACTAATACAGCGTATTCTATAAATTCTTTAATGTCTAATCAGAAGCATACTGAAATATTAATGCAACAACAAGTGTCAATTATGTCACAAACAATATCTAATTTTAATAATTCAATATCTAGGATGAACCAGAATATTGCAATTTTAAATTTAAATCTTTATCAATTCAATAATTTTGTGAATGAATCTAGAAATGCAAGAAAGAAATTAGAATCGGAAGTAGAAATATCAAATCATATGATTTTGTTGATCGAGATGTCAGATGAAATGTTAACACTATTAGATAATTATGTAAATGATGTATCTTTGATTCAAAATGGAATAATAAATTATAATATACTTTCACCTGAACAATTGTTCAGTGAATTATCAAAAATATCAACAAAATTTATGTTGCCAATTCCTTTATCTACTGAAAATGTATATCATTATTATAAAATAATAACTCTAAAATCATTCATAAAGGATAATTTATTAATAATTTCGTTTCAAATTCCAATCAGAAGTATGTACGAATATGATTTGTATCAAATGTTTTCCATACCATCCCCGCACTCAGATCCTACCTTCTTTTCTTATATTGCACCTTCTAATAATTATATCCTTGTATCCACAACGAGAACTTATTACATAATGATGAATGACCTTGAAAAATGTGAGGAATACATCCCAAACCAATGGCTATGTCAGGGAATTCCAACCCTAAGGAAAACTGATGTTGATGTATGTGAAATTCAGTTGTTCTTGAAAACCACAATTGAAATACCAAAATCATGTGCAAAGAGAAACCTAATAGCAAATTTAGAAATTTGGCACCCGTTACGAAACAATGAATGGTTCTATATCATAACCTACCCAACTCAATTAACGGTACTCTGTCAACAAAGTGAAAATTCACAAGAAGTAATTTTAAATAAAATTGGAATCCTTCAACTTTCCACAGATTGTAAAGCATATACTAGTCAAGTGACACTTGAAACACACATGACCATCATGACTTCAAATTTAACAAACATTATCCCGTTACAAGTATAACCGAAGATGATTGTTGTTTGAAATTGAAGGAAAATTTATCACTTAATGATATTCATTTAAATTCCATTCAACTTACTAATCTGGACCTACATGAATTAATATTTGCAGAACATAAATTAAAAGAATTCGATGAACAGCTGCAAAACCAAATAAATCAACCATTTATAGTGAAGAAGTCACAATGGTTCACTACATTGCTATCAATTATTGTAGGAATAATAATTTTAATAATAATTTATAATTTTCTCAAATGGTGTGGTTGTTTCCATCTCATACGGAGATTTTGTTGTTTTACGAGAGAACCGACTTCAACGAAATCATGCAGCCCATGTCTACAGATATTCAATCAATGTTATAATAAACCAGCAGAAAGATCAGCTGTACAATATGATACTGAACTTCAAAGAATTGGACTTCCAGTTTCGTCTATAACATTATCACCAAGAATATCTAAAGATCAAGAATCACATTCATCTTTAAGAAGATCAAAACGTCTACAAAATAAAGTGAAAATTGGTTCAGTGTAAACATTTGAGAAATTGTTAAAATTTAATGAATGTGTGTAATGTTAAGAAGTATAATTATTTTATATTATTTTATCCCGCATTTTATCTAAAAATAAAATGATTATGTTCCATATTATTTTAATTTTATATTTTATCAATACTTACTTGCATATATTTAGTTTTAGAATATGTTGATAATAAATTTGGTAAGTGCTGGTCTTCATATATTTCTTAATATTCTAGATTTTTGTCTTTTATTTAAAATTATCAAAAATCTTTTACCGCCGTAAGGTGTTGGAAATATCTTATATCATTGTTAGAAATATTCATAAACAATAGCTTCATTATGGTTAGATAAGAAAACCACATATACAGATAAATGAAGAAGAGCAGTGCTAATTAATGAGTTAGTATTAATTTTGTCGTTAATCGTTGCACATCGTTTCTATTATTATTTTATATCGCATTAATAAATAAGTTAAAGGTTGTTTATTGTTTTACTCAAACACCTCACAAAATTGAACATTTATTTAAACAAATCTCATTATCAATTCGATTTGTGAACATTAGTGCATTATTAAACTCAGTGTTTTCGGAGCTTCATCATAAAAGCTGCCCTGGTGTCAGAAGACGTACTTTTATTTGTTTTGTCTTGTGAAAGAGACTTACAACACTACCATATCGTGTACAACTGAAACAAGCGCTTCTACAGCAAGATTTAAAAATGAAAAGATATTTCTGTAATTTAGATCATTCTCGACTAAACTAATTATTAATAGTTTATTTATGTATTAATATGTTATATAAAATAAATATTATCAGTATGTTGAGTATAAATTATTGTTTTCATTTCTTGAGCCTATTATTTTTCTCATTATTTGTGCAAAGTTATGAAAAAATTTTGATATCTCAAAATCTGTACGTGTGAGACAGATACAACCAACATAATGTTGAAAGAGTACATTTTAAGCTTTCCAATAATGTAATAAAATACAGGGTGTTGTATTTAAAAAAATCAAAAAAAATTGAATTGAAGTTCGAGATGTTTGAACGATTTTTTTAAACACCCTGTATAATTAAATCAAATTATAAAAATTGTTTTAGATAAAGCAAGCCAAGAATAAGTTTTAATTGAAGTTTTTACAAAAAATAAAAAAACAATGGGGGAATTACAACATTTTAAAACAGTATGTTTTTGACCAAAATTTTCTTAAAAAATGCATAACTTGGCAACATTGTAATCGATTCTTTTATAATTCTGGAATTATGTACAGAACCTGCAAAGGTTTTATTTTCTGTAAAAAAATACATAGTGTTTCATTTAAAAAAATTAAAAAAAGTGTGTTAATCTTTTTTGGGACACTCTGTATACTAATAAATAATTTTGAGTTGTAGCAGAGATGACACATAAAAAGTTTTATTAAGAAACTTTTTTCGTAAGTCTAACGGTTTAGCGACTATGGAGCGAGGCGCGCATAATGGACTACCCTGTATACTCGTTGATCTCCGTGTGTCGATGTCCGCAGCGTAATCCGAGTCCGAATACACTGTTAAGTCTTCATTTGACATACCATCATATACGATTTGATAGTCGATTGTTTCTTTAACATAACGCAATATGCGTTTTACCGCCTTCCAATGAGCTGGTCCAAGGTCATTCAGAAAACGACTTGCAACTGATATAGCATACATGATATCAATGCGCGTTACGCACGCAGCAAACATAAGCGAGCCAACTGCTTCACAATAAGGCACAGTTGACATACTTCCATTTTCTTCATTATTCTTCTGATTCATTGACTGATTCAAATTTACACCCGGTTCAGCTGGCACGGATATTCCATTTGCTTCTGACATCTTGAATCTTTTAATGACGCGTAGTAAATAATTCTTTTGGCTGATGCGAACTTCGCGTTTGTTGCGATTTCGATGAATTTCCATACCCACAAAATAGTTTCCGTTACCGATTGTTACTTCAAACTCTGTCTTCAGTTTTTTCAAAACTAGTGGAACTGCTTCTGCTGAAGTTGACATTATCAGACCATCTTCTACGTATAAGCATAGCATAACTGCTACATCCATTAATTTTCCTCTGTAAACGCATGGATCTGCGTCACTCGATACAAACTCAAACTGATCCAGAAATGATGTGAAACGCTTGTTCCATTGGCGGGAAGATTGTTTTAGTCCATAAATTGATTTGAGCAACTTCACCACTTGACCTTCATTAGGTGTTCCAGCAGGTAATTCCATGTAAATATCTTCCTCGAGATTTCCATTAAGAAATGCTGTCTTAACACTCGAACTCGAACTGAATCGAATCTGACAACCGGAGCAAACGTTTCATTATAGTCGAAGCCAGGTCGTTGTGCAAAGCCTTTTGCGACGAGTCGAACTTTATAACGCTCAATCTCTCCATTTTCACCTCGCTTAATTTTAAATACTCATTTTGCACCAATTGCAATTCTTTTATTTGAAAGTTCTGGTGCTGTCCATGTCTGGTTCTTTTCCAAAGCTGAAAGCTCTTCGCTAATCGCTCCGCGCCACTTTGAACTATCCGCGCCACTTTGATTTTATTGCTTCCTCATACGTCGTAGGAACATCAATTTCTACGCAACAAGCTTCATAATCTTCAAAGTAACTAGGCTTCGAAATCTTTGATCGGTTTCTGAGTCGCTGTGTAATTGGTTGCACAACTTGTTCTTCAATTGATTCGTCAACTTCTTCCTCTTGTTGTTCAGTTTCCTCAGCTTCAGGTATTGTATGATTTTCTATCTCATCATCAATGTTATTCTCAATTCTCATTAATGGCATCCATTTCGGAACAATTTCATTATCTGTCGGTCCATCTCGTTCATCAAAATCGACATCACGAGATACAGTAATTTTCTTTGTATCCATATCAAGCAAACGATAATTATTTGACTCATTACTATAGCCTACTAAAATTTTCCTGGTTGCTTTCGCCTGCCATTTTGTCCTTGGTCCTTTTATCTTCATGTAAGCTATTGAGCCAAAAGTGCGTAAATGGTTTAAGTCTGGCTTCTTATTAAACCATAAATCGAAGGGAGATTGCTTCGGCGTTTTCGAACAGGGTGTTCGATTCAGCAAATATACGGCGCAATGACAGGCCTCTGCCCATAGTTCTTCCGGCAAGTTCTTCGCCATTATCATAGATCGAGCGGATTCCACAATCGTTCGATTATCTCGTTCGGCACTACCATTTTGTTGCGGCGTATATGGCGCTGTAATTTGATGGTCCACTCCTTTCGACTTAGTAAATGCCTTGAATTTTTCATTGTCGTACTCTCGGCCATTGTCAGAGCGAAGTACCTTTACTTTTCTTCCTTGTGACGCCTCTATCATGTTCACCACTTCAATGAATTTTGACAAAACTTCATCTTTGTGTCTCATGAAGAATACGAATCGAAAGCCACACGCATCATCTTTAAATATTACAAAATATCGATAATTTCCATACGAATTCTTTGGCATCGGCCCATTGACATCGGAATGAATCACCGGGTAGGTACAGTGCCGGTCATTGAATTTCGGGCAGAACTTTCACTGTCAGTTTAAAATTACATTGTTTTACAATTCTATAAATGACAGTGACAGAGAAGTTTGCCCAAAATTCAATGACCGGCACTGTACGTTCGTGGCGTTGCGTTCCTAAACGGCTTTGCGGCCAATTTCCCTAACTTGCAGGCTTGGCAGTACAGTTCTTCATTATTGCTAATAACCAAACCCGGAGTTGTTCCAGATTTCTGCAGTTGTCGCATTGCCGACAAACTAATGTGCCCAAGGCGCTGGTGCCAACGTTGCACACTGACGACTGCATTGGCTTCTGCATCCACAGGGGTGCGAATGTTCATGTAGAACATGTTGTTGTCAGCTTGCTGTGCCTTTAACATTAATTTATTGTCTCTATGAAACAACATCTCACCGTTTTTCACTGTCACCGTCAACCCGTGTTTCGCGGCCGCTCCAACACTAAACAAGTTCTTGCGTAGACCAGGAACATACAGAACATCAAGTAAGCAAGCTGACTCCTACCGGCCATTGACATGTCGTTCAATCGGAACTACTCCGCGACCCTCAGCTGTGAGGCAGCCATCATTTGCCATATTCAGCTTTGATACTTTCGAATTCACTTGTTTGTCCATCGTTTACCATATGGCATGTCGCGCCACTATCTGCAATATACTTGTTGTTTGTGACATCACCGCCAATTACAAAACACGTATTTCCGTCCCGCCTTGTATCGTTATTATTGCGTCGGTTATTGTCCGGTTTATTCACTACTTGGCAATCGCGCGCGAAATGTCCAATCTTATGGCATTTTAAAACATTTGAAAGCTTCTTTCTTCATTTCTCTTCTAGCTTTAGGGTACTTGGGCTTGTTTGCTATTGCTAACGCTTCAGTTTTTTCCGCAGCATTATTCATCCGCGACTCAGTTTGCAATAACATCCGCTTCAAGTTGTCCTTCGTTTGGTCTTTGTCTGGAACCACGTCCCACATCGTTACTACAGCATTAAAGCGTTCAGCAAATTATCCAGCATTTTCGCGATAATGTTCTTCTCCGATATAACCTCATTTACGTCTGCACACGATTGCGCTAGGTTTTCAACCCTCGCTAAATGCTGCGCCATTTGTGATCCATCGTAGTAGGTGTAACGATGATACGCTTTCAGTGCATTTACCTTGGATATTGGATCCGTCTTCTCGTATACCGCACAAAGGTTAGACCGCATTGTAGCTGACGCTTTCGCTGAACAAACAAACTTGCGGTGATTTCCATCGATTGCACTAAGTATTGCTAATTGTGCAGTGGCATCACTCACTTCCCATGCTGCAACTTCGTCCGCTTTGGTTGGATCAGTCGTCGTGGTACCATCGATTATTCCCATCAGTTTATGCACTTTCATATAAGCCACCATTTGAAGTTTCCACATTCCAAAGTTCTCGCCAGTTAGCTTGTTAAATTGTGGCATGCTCATGTTCGACGACATTTTTTTCTTTTTTTTTTACAGTCTGCAGTGTCCTTTCGTGATCAATAATAGCCCAAAATCACGCCATTCTTATCCACGTGTTCCTTCTCGCTGTATTTCATTCACCCTTTTCACACACTGAGTCTATTAACCGATTACTAACTTACTTATTGTATTCGCCGCAGTAGGAACGTACTGGGCCCATAACCTGTTATAAATTTACGTTTATTTAAGCAAGAATACAAAATAAGTATTGAACAGTGAAATGTGAATGCCTTTGTCTAGGACGTATATACATGAAGTTATACGTAGAACGTTTAGTTCCCTAAAACAACACACTGTCACTTATCGACCGTTCCACCTAGGAAAATAGGCATAAATAGTTCGAACTTATCTTCTCATAATTTCTCAACAAAAACCACATTTTTCTAACCATTTTTGTTTCCCAACCCTTTTACATAAATTATCATAGCTTCACGCAACGCTTCTTGAAGGATATTATTCAAATCTTCGTAGGGTATACCAACGGTTTGCCAATGTATATTATGATGGTGATTCAGAAGCCAATTCATTGATGGTTTTTCAGAATTTAAATAATCATAATTGTTTGGTGCACTTAATACAAATTCTTTTGCATTTTTAAGATTATCGACGGGGTCTAATGCTACTTCTTTAAATATGAACTTTTTTTCATAAAATCTTGAAAATCCGCAAAGAACTCCATTGTTTGAATCGAGGTATTAGACTAACTTCTATACCCTACCGCTAATTGGTTTATACTCAATGATTCGATCATGTAAAATCAAACAATAGGCCGTGGTATTCGCGGGGAATCTTTGTTTTGATTCAAATTCTAAACGAATGTCAACTGGAGCCGTCTTAAGAGACTCATTTTGTTCAGAACAATCTATTAGAATTAGTGGAGCAATATTTATAAAATCAGATTTATTTAACAACGGTTCGCTTTTATGTGAATAGTATGCATTTTGAAATCCTGCATACATGTCAAAGAGAAGCGCATATTGATTATGATCAATATTTAAATCAATGTTTCCTTATGGATACGATTGGGAATTTAAATACAACTTAACATCACTAACATGACAATGATCAAACTTACTTACATCAGTATTAGCATTATTTTTTCGGTTGGTTTGAAAACGCAGAATTACAAATCTAGGTTTTTCTGAGTGGCAGTCTTTATTCTCCAAATTTGTTTTTCTGTTGAATGAAGCATATGATTTTCATATAACTCCCATGCTCGAAAACTCACTGAAATTGTTGGATCCTTTTCAATGTATTGTAACATATCAATTTTTTGTTTACCAGAAAGCGTGATATATGGCACCCTCCATTCAACTATGTTCAAAACGAACTTGAATGGTTCGACGACTGTTTGTACAATAGAGTTTAAATCGGTTCTTGATCTAACAAGGATAAGTTCATGTTTGTCATTCACAATAACTTTGAGATAATCTTCAGCTAAACCCAAAAGCATACTAAGAGGTATAATTATAGCAAAGTATCCATCAGCATTAGTTATTGTGGTGTTAGGACTAGCTTTACATCCAGCATTTTCCAACATTCGGCTTTTGTAAATATTAACAAAAAAATATCCTTTCATCGTGGATGTAATTCCAACATTTTTACATCTGTCGATTTCTACTGCATTCAATTCATAGCGAATTTCATCAAACAAATGACATATTCCGTTGTTTATAAAGTTTGTATGTGCTACAGTAGTACCATCTTCTTCCAACAACCGACCAAATATATGCAAACTGGTTTTGTTAGGTCTAACATATAAATCTTGATTTTGAATCGTTATTCAAATTTCATCATTGTTATTAAACGTGCATGATGCGTATGGTGGATGTGCATGAATTTCATTGTTAGATATTGTTCACGCGCTATTGTCATTTTACAAACACTCACGTAGTGGCACGAGCAAGTCTGCTCCACTCAACGACTAGTGCTCAAATACAGCAGCGCCCTCCGCGCAAATAGAACATGGTCCTTTGAGCCAGATCTGGGTGAAAGAAATCAAAGTGAGTTTTTTCCAATTTATCCTAACCATTGTTTATAATATTTCGGCTTGCACGAGTATTGTTGAGTTTGGTCAAGTATTCGCGTGTAATTGAATTCTGACAAGATGAGCATAAAGACGTTGCACAGGAAACGGGGGGGGGGGGGGGGTAATTAAGACAAAGCTAACCCTATTTCAAAATTTTGTGAGATCGTTCGAGACCGCGTGGAGTCAATTAACGGAAAATCAAAAGCCAGATCTTAGACTAATTCAAGAGTTGAGTGACCGGGTAGATCGAGTTGCAGGCATTTTAGAGAAATTTCAAGAAATTCAAACGGAAATCGAATTATTGTGCGATGACGCAGAGATTGAATATCCTGAACGCAAGTTTTTTGAAACAAGATTTTTTGCAAATGTGGCCGTGGCAAAGCATCTCCTTAATACGTACGCTCCGGTTATATCCGATGGGTCAGAT
Source organism: Cryptophagus acutangulus (assembly GCA_963556235.1). Classification (NCBI taxonomy): domain Eukaryota; kingdom Metazoa; phylum Arthropoda; class Insecta; order Coleoptera; family Cryptophagidae; genus Cryptophagus; species Cryptophagus acutangulus. Next base: position 52,512 of record CAUVYR010000024.1, read on the forward strand.
AATGAAGGCGGGTCGAGCAACGGTGCACGCTCGAATACGGGTACTCGAAATGGGGGTGGCGATAATTCTGAGGGTAATAGTCGCGTGACCGGGGTAAAGTTACCTACAATTAATTTGCCAAAATTTCTTGGTGAATACGATTCATGGCTAGAGTTTCGCGATACTTTTCGACATCAAGTTATCAAGCAGCATGGGAACTAATCTGTAAACGGTACGACAATCATCGATTGCTAGTACATAATCACGTAAAGGCGATTTTCGAACTCGAAGCGGTACAAAAAGAGTCAGCATCAGAATTGCGGAAGCTACTTGACACCGTGTCAAAACATCTAAGAGCGTTGCAATCGTTAAAGGAACCAATTGATAATTGGGACACATTGCTCATTTTTTTATAACCTCAAAGTTAGATTCGGTCACAGTAAAGGAGTGGGAAGAGAATAAATCTTCTGCTCGATGCAGGATCGCAAGCGAGCTTTATTACGTCAAGGCTACACAGGATGTTGGGATTGTCTACGTCCCATGTCAACACAACGGTCAGTGGTATTAACCAAGTGTCGACCTCAGTAATAATTGCATGCAAGGTTGAGATTTATTCGAATTACAATAGTTTTCAGACAGAACTGTCATGTTTAATCGTTCCCACCATCACTTCTTCATTACCTAATGTCGCAATCGACAGTCGTTCTTTGGCCATTCCAGACAACATTGAGTTGGCTGACCCATACTTTCACATGCCAGGTGAAATAGACATGCTAATAGGGGGGGATTGTTTTTGGAATTTATTGGAAGGTAAGCAGATTTCGTTAAATGGCCCAGTCTTGAACAAGACGCAATTCGGGTGGGTAGTTGCAGGTCCTTTGACCCCAGCAGAGCCAAATGCAGTAGTTAAAATTCAATGTAACCTGTTACATGCTGAATTGGAAAAACAAGTGGCCAGATTCTGGGAAATCGAAAAATTCTCGCCAGAAAAAATTTTGTCACATGAGGAAAAGAGATGCGAGGAGCATTTTTAATCCAACACCGAACGAGATTCATCAGGTCAATTTCTGGTAACCATTCCACTAAAACAAGAGTTGACAACGCTTGGTGATACCTTCGAAATTGCTAAACGAAGGTTGCTTTCTCAAGAGAAACGGTTTAGACGAAACCCAACCTTTCGAAATCAGTATTGTGAGTTCATGAGAGAGTATGAAAGAATGAATCACATGACTAAGTTAAGCAATTCTGCGCAACCAGATAAATTATCAAATTTCATGCCGCATCACAGTGTCATTAACGACAACATTCATACTACGAAGTTAAGAATCGTGTTCGATGCATCAGCAGCATCCACAACTGGCATTTCTTTTAACGACATTCAATTGGTAGGTCCAACTCTGCAGCCAGACCTTTTTTCGACCTTAATTCGTTTCAGGATACCTCTGTTTGTTATATCGGCCAACATAGAGAAGATGTACAGAATCATTCTGATCAATCCCAGTCAACGGTGTCTGCAGAAAATTCTGTGGAGGTACGACTATACTGACTCAATTGACGTTTATCAGTTGAAAACTCTTGCGTATGGCACTAGTTCGGCTCCGTATTTAACAGTTTAATTTCTGATGCAACTGGCAAATGACTGCGAGGACGAATTACCCACAATTGCTAACATAATTCGAAATGACTTCTATGTCGACAATTTGTTGACCGGAGTAAAAACGGTTGAAGAAGGCGTAGAAGTAATCAAGGGGTTAAAACGTGTGCTAAGTTCAGGAGGCTATAACCTTCGGAAATGGAGATCAAATAGTGCAGAACTCATGAAAGCTACGAACGAGCAAGAAATCACGCCATCTACAGCACCAGTAAATCTAGGATTCAACTCGGGCAAAATTCTTGAGCTAACTTGGAACAGCAAATCTGATTGTTTGTCGTACACAATAATCTGTACCTTTACCAAGAAGGTAACTAAACGCGAAATACTTCAATCAGTAGCACAAATATTCGACCCGTTAGGGTTACTAGGCCCCAGTACAGTAGTAGCCAAAATAATTCTCCAAATATTGTGGATGGAAAAACTAGGTTGGGATGAACTAGCTCCGCATCATTTGCAAATGCGGTGGTTGTCGGTACAAAATAGATTACCACAACTCAACGATTTAAACCTAGCAAGGTTAGTAGTTCTCCCCGATGCGGTAAACGTCGACATTCATGTTTTTAGTGATGCATTGCAGGAAGCGTACGGCGCCTGTGTGTATCTGCGATCAGAAACTGCCGACAGAAGAGTGCAAAGTTAGTTAGTATGTTTGAAGAGTAGAGTAGCACCGATCAAAATGCTTACGATTCCCAGACTCGAGTTATGCGGAGCCCTTCTAGCGGCAACACTTGGTAATAAGGTCAAATCGATTCTTCAAATCCAGGTTAACGAAACCTTTTATTGGTGTGATTCGACGATTGTTATTGCGTGGATACAAACTGATGCAGCTCTCCTTCAAACCTTTGTCGGAAATAGAATCTCTCAAATTCAATGATTAACTTCAACCACAGAATGGCGGCGTGTTCCGTCTCAAAGCAATCCTGCAGATTGTCTGTCTCGCGGCGTTACTCCCTCTAACTTAATCGTTCATCCGTTGTGGTGGCAGGGTCCGACTTGGTTACTGGAAGATCGGGTGCAATGGCCTGCTTTAGAATTAGAATCTCAGGTATTACCGGAATTGAAAAAATCGCTTAAAACAATGGTAGGTGTTAACCAAAAGCCACTTCAACCGCTAGATTTATCGCGAATAATGAGTAGTTTTTCGAAAGTAATTAGAATTCTGGCCTTATGTTTAAGGTTTGGGTCAAATTGCCGTAGGGGTAGTAAATGTTCTGGCAATAAGCAATTCGGAGCTTTGACAAAAGAAGAGTTAGATGGGGCGGTAAACGGATTAATCAAGTCAATACAGATGCATGCATTTACAGACAAAATCAAAAAAATTTATTAAAAAAGAATGTGCATATAAAAAACCTTCCGCTAGTTGCTATAAGTCCGTTTATGGATGCAAAAAATATTGTGAGAGTTGGAGGTTGTCATCACAACCATCTCACAGCCTCTGAGGCTAAAAAACACCCAATAATTCTACCAAAGCATGAGGTTACGGAGCTGTTGTTCCCACAGGAACACATCAAACTTTTGCATGCTGGGCCTCAGCAAACATTGCTTTCAATAAAAGAAACCTTTTGGCCAATAGCTGGTAGATCAATCGCGCGTAAAGTGGTAAGAAACTACATTCCATGTTTTCGTGCCAAACCTAACGTAATCACTCCAATCATGGGTAACTTACCAGCCACGCGAATCACCGAAACTTTTCCGTTCGCTGTCACCGGCATCGACTATGCTGGCCCATTCATTCTGAAAGACCGGAAGGGTAGGGGGAGTAAAACGTATAAAGGATACATATGCTTATTTATTGGCTTCTCAACAAAGGCTATTAGTGTGCTATGTTAGTGTGCGATCTGACTACAGAAGGCTGTATTCCAGCACTAAGAAGGTTTGCATCCCGTCGTGGTAAACCGTCTCAATTACATTCGGACAATGGCACAAATTTTGTTGGGCTATTGTATCAAATTCTCTTGAGGACGGTATAATCTGACACTTTATACCACCTCAGTCAACCACATTTGGGGGATTGTGGGAGGCAGGTGTGAAAAGCGTAAAGCACCATTTGAAACGCGTTTCAGGCAATGCCGTGTTAACATATGACGAATTTTATACGTTGCTCGTGCAGGTAGAAGGTATTGTAAATTCCCGTCCACTAACACCTCTTTCATCAGATCCAACAGACCTTAATCCTCTCACTCCCGCTGACTTTTTGCTAGGGAGACCGATTGCGTCAATAGCCAATCCAGATGTGACAAGCATACAACTCAATCGACTCAATCGATGTCAGTTAATTCAAAGAATCCAGCAAGACTTCTGGAAGAGATGGTCTAAGGAGTATTTGGCAGAGCTTCAGCTCAAATACAAGTGGAAAAACAAAGCATCGAGAAAATGTAAGGAGGGAGACTTAGTACTCCTCCGAGAAGACAATCTTCCACCGCTACAGTGGAAAATGGGGCGCATCGTCATCCTTCACCGGGGCCTAGACCGTGTACCCAGAGTGGCGTCAATCCGCACCTCTAATGGGATCATGAAGCAGGCAGTTAACAGTTAACAAGTTGTGTCCTCTGCCCATCGACGAGTGAAGTGATGTGAAATTGATGGCCTCTTGGTAACATGCACTGTGTTTTGTATTTTTGCAAACATCAAAGACACACTTTAATTTCAGTTTTATTTCTCTTGTAATATCAAGTTGATTATGATTTACTTATTTTATGCACTACTGTACATGCACTGTCATATATACGCTGTCCGTTTATGATAGGCTATTACGTCACTGCTTAGCAGTTATGACGTAGTTAATACCAACCGCTAAAATAAAAATTAAAACGACAGAATCCAATTAATTTGAGGCATAAATCCGTTAGTAATTAATAATATTAATATTGCTATAAAAATTAGGCGATAATATGAGGTATTAACTGAGAAAATGGGCGAGAAAGATTTTATTTTTAGTGACATTTAGTTTATTACCAACGTTTTGTTGGTCACGCATAAAGTATAGTTCACATTCGCCAGGACAAAAAGGCCTTTCTAGTGAAGTGAAAAACATGGTTGTAAATTTGCTCGGCGAATTTTGGTGGCAAATGCACTTAAAATAAGTTTAACGAGTGTTAATAGAGTGGCTGCTGGCAAAAACAAAGACCTGCCAATTGCAGGGCCCTCAAAACGAACTCATAAAAAACGGCTGGTGACTCGGAACCGCAGGTTAATCGGAATAGACCTTTAGATTGCGTCATATACAATTGATGACGTAATAGCCTATCATAAACGGACAGACTATATCTTTCATGTGTGAAGCTTATGCTGTATTGTCCAAAATATCATTATTATTATTATTGTAAGGTAATCCTTCCAAGGCGGGGAGAATGTTCACGCGCTATTGTCATTTTACGAACACTCACGAACACTCTAGAATTGCTCTGTTTGCTGGTGTGAGTGCTTTGATTTGCGGTGCACGAGTGATCTTCTTCTTGCTCCTTTTTAAAATATGTTTTGATAACGCTTTTTATACATTTAACATCATCATATCTATTGTAAACAACACCCATTTTAATATTTTCGTATGTGCAACCTTATCATTATGACTTCACCTTTAAAATTGACTAACTTATTATCCTGATCGAGTATTTGAAGAGTTATATTATCTACAATCCGCGTGTTTATCGGCAAATAAATAACGTTTACAGGTTCCTGAACTATTTTATATCCAGGTGGTACTATTGGAAAAAACTCATATAGCGTGTGTGCTCGCTGGTCATTTAAATAAGCACCACTAATTATATTACATTTAACGCGTATTGTATTAATTTTCAGGATATTAACCGGCAGATCAGATTCATATTGAACATTTGGTTTTAGAACCTTTTTCCTAAATCCTAGCAATATATAGATGGAATCTTCTTTACTAAAGTTTATACTTCGATTGCACTTTATTGAACATTTCATTGTTTGCTTTCAATTCAAAAACAATTCCTTTGCTTTCTATTTCGTTCTTTATATAATCAGCAATATCTGTTAACTCATACGAACCCACAGGCAAAGTGATAATACAATCACAACGTAAAATTTATTATGGTCTTCATCAATATTTGGAATGGAATTAAAGGTTTGCAGATTAACCAAACCCAACTCATAATTTTCATTTTCGGATAATTCAATTGGAGGAAAATAATTTGTTGATAAAACCGATTCATTATCAGAGAGTGAAATGGTAAACGACATTGCTAGCCGGTAGAATATCAAACGACTTGCAAATAATATATTTTGATTTATATATGTATTATTCATATACTTGGTTACATAGAAATTTTAAACATAAATGGCCGCATACAAACGTATCATAGTTTTGATAAGTTTCGTAGTTATAATTAACGCTGCCTCCTAGATACCTAACTATTTCCGATGGTGGACGAAGATTTCCAAAACTATCAAAGTACATAACATTACTTCCCCGTTTTTTATAGCATACCCAGTGGGTGCCAGGTCCGTTTTTATCGTCTGAGTTTACAATACCACACTCATTTGTATTAACTTTGGTTAAATTTGTATTAACTTTGGAGATCATTTCTCATAAAGACACCACGGAAATTTTTAATCCCAAGCTGTTTTGCATAGTAATGCAGCTCATTATCGTTTAGCGCTCTATCGGGCAGCTTACTTATTAGTTTTTTGAAGTATTGTTTGGTGGGGAAATCAATAACCCATAGCCCCTCTTATATGGTTTCATATATAACCCACGACCACCAATTTTCACAGCCTCCATTGCTTTATTATGACGCACGTTTTCCTCAAGCAGCTTCTTAGATAGATAGGTAGTTTATTGTGAAGAAATAATACATTCACAAAAAGGTAAGAGTTCGATTAATATCGGTCTTCCACTACCTTAGCTGCGCTATCATCGTTAACAGCTTTAGCAATTGCTTAATCCGGCAAATATTGGAATAAGCATGAGTAAAAATCCACCTGTCTTGGGTATTGGTATAACTTTAGGTGTCTTTACACTATTTTCACCTTCAACAGTTTTCATCAAACCATTAAGAGCGTGTAATGCGCATTTAATCGTTTTATTTGAATCGCATGTTTTAGCAGCTTTTACAGCTTTTTTCGATATGCTTATAAGTTTCTTAAAAGACATTTTTTTTCTTTTTTATTGTCGTATTTAAAATTTTAATTTTGTTTTTAGAGCTTTGCCCCATACCAAGTTTAGTTTTAGCTTTAATAGCATTTGCTACCGACCATGCAATAACTTTTTCACCAATCTTAGCATCTTTTGCAAAAACTCGCTGCCAAGCTTTGTCGGTTAATACTGCATCAGCTTTATGTCGATTGGTAAGACTATCTTTGTTTTGTGAATATGCAATATCATGTTCTTTACATGCTGCATCTAAAGGATTTATACCAGGATCTCCATTTTGTAAGCGTTTCGATAATTTTGTGCCAGGACCACAGTATTGATATCCAGGTACATGCATTTCAAATAGGGTATTATCAATCGCCCAATTGAGTATTCCTTTTCCCCTGATTGTTTTCCGTTTAGCGCTTTTCTTTTTTTTTACACTCCATCTTTACGCTTCAGCGTTCACTAACCAATTGATTATAATTACAAAACGTAATGGGTTATATAATCAGTTACATTCAAGATGCGAATCAATCAGCAGCAAGACACGCTAAAAGTTTCAAACTATGATTTGAGAGTATTGGTTATTTTACATTTTCTGAAAATGAGTGTGTAACACATCCAAATGAGACCAAAACAAATTCTATTTTCATTTTTGATGATGTTGCATGCGAAAAACAAAATAATATTAGAGAATATATTAGTAAGGGTCGACATAAAAATGTTGATAGTTTTTATTTATGTCAAACATATACTCGTATCCCCAAACATCTCATCAGAGACAATACAAATTCAGTAATTTTGTTCAAACAGGATAATCTGAATTTACGACATATTTATGAAGATCATGTAAATACAGATATGAAAATTGTTGATTTTCAACGATTGTGGAGATTCTGTTGGGAAGATAATATTGGTTTCTTAGTTATAGACAAGGATAGAGATGTTGATATGGGGCGATTTTTTTTTTTTTTTTGAAATTTTTTGAATTTATTAATATTATTATTAATTATTAATATTAATATTTAATATTGACATTTTCGGAAAGACTGTTCGGGTTGTTTCAGGTGTGGTTCGAAAATGCACCTTGTGAAAAACTGTCCGAATCGCAAGAATAGTGTTCGTACTGACTCAAGCAAGGAAAAAAGTTCGGGTTCGGGTGCTTCCGGTTGCAAAAGAAATCCTGTAGCGTTTGTCGGAAATTCAGTTTACTCAAGTGACAGGAATCATTGGGTGATTGATTCGGGTGCTTCTGAGCACATGACAAATTGCAGTAAAGTTTTCAAAAGTTTCGAATTTCTTGAGAAGCCGCTGCTGATTAACATTGGTAATGGACAGCAGATTGAAGCAATTGGAAAAGGAAGTGTACAAATGGAGACAGCGATTGACAATGATTGGATATCAGGTATAATGCATGAGGTTTTATATATTCCTGATTTGATGTGCAACTTGTTCTCTGTGAAAATGGCTGCGAAACGAGGCGTTGATTTTTTCATAAAACACAATGGAACGGAATGTGTTTTTATGAAGAATGGTGAAATTGTTGCCACTGGTGTCGAAGATGGAAATCTTTATAAGATGAACATGCGCGTTGTGTGTTCTACTGATTGTTTTTCTGGATTTGTAGCAGTTTCGGAATCGGAAAAGACATTGCAATTGTGGCATGAGCGTTTTGCGCATCAAAATAAACGGCATGTACAAAGTTTCTTGAAAAACATTGACGTAAGTGTTGACACTTCTAAAAATGAATTTTGTGACGGGTGTGCTTTCGGTAAAAGTCATCGTAATAGTTTTGGGATTCGCGCGCAGCATTCTGAAAAGGCGCGGGATTTAATTCATTCTGATGTTTGCGGTCCTATGCATGTTGAATCACTTGGAAAGAAAAAATACTATGTGCTGTTCAAGGACGACTATAGTCGGTACAGAAGAGTATTCTTTATTCGCGATAAAAGTGAATTAAAATAAAAATTCGAAATTTTCTGCAATAAAATTAATACAAAATTTGCTGAAAATATGAGGAAGTTGAACACAGATGGTGGTACAGAGTACTGCAACAAAGAAATGAGAAAGTTGACGGAAGACCGTGGAATTGAGCATGTAACCACAGTACCATATACACCGGAGCATAACGGGATAAGTGAACGGGAAAATAGGACAGTAGTGGAAGCAGCAAGGTCAATGCTATATTCAAAATCGTTTCTTCCAGTGTCATTATGGGCGGAGGCCATAAACACAGCTGTATTTGTTTTAAATAGAACAGGTCCTACAACTGTTCCGGGTAAGACACCAATTGAGTTATGGAATAATCAAAAACCGCACGGTATCAAAGATTTCAAAGTTTTCGGTACGGAGTGCTATGTGCACATACCAAAACAATGTAGAAGAAAATTGGATCGAAAGGCAGTTTTGGGTTATTTTGTTGGATACCATGAGGGGATGAACGGTTACAGAATTTATGTACCAAGCAAACACGAAGTTGTTGTCAGTCGTGACGTAATATTCAAAGAAGAGCCGCTACTTCCTGCAGTTCCGAAGAATGAAGTTCAGTTTTTCCCTGCTGAGGAAAATGTGCAAATAAACAATGTTGTTGAAGATGTACAAGAAAATGATGATCTTGTAAGTGAACCAGAAATTGAACCAGAGGCTGATGCTGGTGAAGAAGAAATTCGCATTGAACCGCTAAGAATGCAGCTACGCGACAGAAATTCTATACAAGTCCCATCGCGTTATGCATACTTATCAAGTGTAGAAAACGAACCAACAAGCTACGAAGATGCAATTAAATCAGAAGATGCAGACCAGTGGAAATGGGCCTGTAACGAAGAAATGGATTCTCTTCGCAAAAATGATACATGGACTTTGATGGAACAACCTCGAAATGTGAAAGTTATAGATAATAAATGGGTGTTTAAACTAAAACAAAAGACTGATGGTGCGGGAGTGCGTTTTAAAGCAAGGTTAGTGATTCGTGGTTTTCAACAAAAACAAGGCATAGACTATACCGAGACGTTTAGCCCGGTAGCGAGGTTTGACACAATTCGCACCTTGGTAAGTGTCGCATCTAGAGAGAATTTATCCGTATGTCAGTTTGACATCAAAACTGCTTTTTTTGTACGGAATTTTGGACGATGCAGCAGTGTACAAGTCTGTATGGATTACGTCAAGCGCCGCGATGTTGGAACGCACGGTTTGTAAAATTCCTGAAGAGTTTCGGTCTGAAGGAAAGTGAATCGGATCCGTGTCTGTTTGTAAACGAGAACTATGAACAGAAGCTGATAGTATTAATTTATGTGGATGACGGCCTTGTATGTTCAACTACAAAAGCAGATGCAAATTATTTCTTGTGTCAGCTGAAATCGGAATTTGAAGCAGAAATAAGTGAAAAAGTAACTACCTTTTTGGGTATTGAATTTGATTTTCTGGAGGATGGAATTTTTATTAAACAGACTGCAGATATCGACAAAGTTTTGGATCGATTTAATATGAGTGATTCAAAAGCAGTAACTACGCCTATTAATACTGATTGGAATAAACTCGAGCTTGGTAAGAAACCAATTTTAAATGTACCTTATAGAGAGGCTGTAGGAAATCTCATGTATTTGCAAATTGCAACCAGACCAGACCTAGCATTTGCAATTAATGTCTTGTCAAGGTGCTTGGATAAACCCACAGAAGCACATTGGATTCTTGTTAAGAGAGTGTTTCGCTATCTGAAAGGAACACGTAATTTTGGGTTGTTGTACCAAAGAAATAGTGTTTTCGAAATTTTTAGTGATGCAGATTTTGCTGGCGACCCCGAGTCTCGGAACTCTACGACAGGTGTGCTTTGCAAATTCAATGGAGCAGCCATCGGATGGAAAAGTAAGAAACAACAGTGCGTTTCTCTTTCCACAACGGAAGCGGAATTTGTGAGTGCCGCGAGTGCAGTGAAAGAAGGTATTTGGTTATCTCGAGTGCTACGCGATTTAGGTATTGAGTGCGATAGGTTAGATTTATACATGGATAATCAAAGTGCAATTAGACTAATTAAAAATCCTGAATTGCATGATAGATCTAAGCATATTGATGTGAAATATAAATTTGTACGCGATTTATTTAACAAAAGTAAACTGGATGTAAAATATGTTTCCACTAATGAGCAATTGGCTGATATTTTTACAAAGCCACTTGGCACACAGAAATTTGTACAATTTAGAAATTTAATAGGTATTTGTGAATTAACTTAATGATGTTTTTTTTTTGGATTATAAAAGCAGAGATTTAGTGGAAGTGTTAAAATATAGCAACTGAAACTATGCTTTTATACCTTAAGCTTATGTTACTTTAATTTTTCATTAGTGTTATGTTGGTTACCTAGTTGTGTGTTAATTTTCTATGCTTCTGCGCAAGCACCTTTTCAACAAGTAGTGGTAATGAACGCAATGTAAGCGAAGTACGATATAGAGTCCATGTTTTACTTTCATTGAATAAACACCCTTGTTTGTGCTTATATCGGGTTTTACTATTTTAAAACAACAATACAAACATATACTCGTATCCCCAAACATCTCATCAGAGACAATACAAATTCAGTAATTTTGTTCAAACAGGATAATCTGAATTTACGACATATTTATGAAGATCATGTAAATACAGATATGAAAATTGTTGATTTTCAACGATTGTGTAGATTCTGTTGGGAAGATAAATTTGGTTTCTTAGTTATAGACAAGGATAGAGATGTTGATATGGGGCGCTACCGTCGAGGATTTGATTGTTTTGTTGAAGTTACTGATTAATTAAAGCTTTAATTATGTAAATATATAAATATGTCTCATTCATTCACCGACCACTAATCTTAGATAGCGCTTCGACTGATCTGATCTTAATCTGCTATTGAACTTGACCTCCAACTTGACTTAAACCTTTAAACTTAACATTGAACTTAACTTAAGTTATTAAACTTGTCATCAAACTTGATTAAAACAGTTTTGATTGTGTTGAGAAAATGGAAATCAAAGATAAAAAAAATATTTGGCGTGAAATTGTTTCAACCAGTAATGCTATTAGAAGAAAACATCGATTGATGAGATTAGGTGAAATGGCATCAGATAATATGTTGAAGCAAAATTTCAAGTCAATCATTAATCCCTTAAACAAACTGGTCAATGTGACAAAAAGTAACAACGTAATAAATCAATTAAAAGAGAATAATAATGATGAGTTTAATAATAATAATAATAATAATAATAATAATAATAATAATAATAATAATAATAATAATAATAATAATAATACTAATATTATTAGCAAGTATGAAAAACTTTTAACGATAAAAGGAAAGAACACAAATCTTGATCATGTTTTTGGCGTGAGAGTGGTGGATAATAAAAAAAATGATGGGAGATAGTCCAATATATTTTGTTGATGATAGAATCATTGTAAATGATTTTAGCTGTCCTAATTCTGAGGATTTGTTGGAGTTACTATATAAAAAGCTTCCTAATGATGATGTTATTACTGAAAATGACTATGTTAATTATAAAGAAATATTGAAAATATGTAACAGTTATAAACAAAAGTATAGACCTAAAAGCAAAATTTCTGCATCAAAAGGAGAAAAATATCGTAAATATATATCCAAATTATTTGAAGATGATAAAAGTGTTAGATCAAAAAAAAAAGAGCATCAATCAAATCAGAATCTGTGCATGGTTATGAGATACCAAAAACTTTGAAGATAGAAGGCGCTCCCCTGAAAATAGATTATTTATATTGGGATAATCCAAATGAGCTAGTTGATCGTTTAAGATTATTAATCTCTTCACAAGGAGCTGGCAACAACAACCATGGAAATGAAATTATATTAATTTTAGAAGAATTGCGAGAAGCGGGTATTATATATTAATAATTATTAGGTAACCATCTGGTTGCATTTAAAATAACGATTAATAAGCATGTAAGATGAGTGTCGACAAATTCGGTAATCATCAGGAGAATAACAGAAGCTCGAGTAGTAGCATATTACCACATGGACCTCCCGGAATTGGATTTCTTTTAACGTCTGATAAGCATTTTAATATCAATAGAAAACTTTTGCGAAATGTGGCGAATCCAGAAGCTGAAAATGATGCTGTCAATAAAAGTTATATAGATAATATTACTCAAAATATTAATGAAACGATAAAAACATTGAATGGTAATATGAATGACCTTAAAATTTATGTTATGGAATTGAAAAATATGTTATTAGTCACCATTAATAAAAATGAAACTATCTCAATTATATTAGAAAATAATTTTAGTAAATATCAAAGGCTTATGGATCAAACCGCTAAACATATTGTTTATTTAAATGATTTAAATTTAAATGAAACACTTTGAAAATGCAAAAAAAAAGCTTTATAAAGAGTAATTATTTTCCAATTAGCACACTATTAAATATTAAATCAAGAATGCAGGAAGCAAAAGAGCAGTTAGTAAAAGAATTGCACACTCCTGCTAGAAGGAATTATCAAAGAAGACATGTCATAATTAAGGGTTTAGATGAATCATGGCAGGCTGATTTAGTTGAAATGATTCCTTGCGCTAAACAAAACAAACATTACAAATATATGCTAACAGTTATTGATAACTTTTCGAAATATGCTTGGGCTGTGCCTTTGAAATGGAAATCAGCTGGAGATGTAGTTCAAGCTATGGAGGAAGTATTATCCAGTGGACGTAGCCCTAAAAATTTGCAAACTGATAATGGTAAAGAGTTTTATAATTCAAAATTTAAAGCTCTGTTATCAAAATATAATGTAAATCATTATTCAACCTATATCAATTTAAAAGCTAGCATATGTGAGAGATTCAATCGCACCCTAAAGGAAAAAATGTGGAAAAGGTTTAGTCTACAGGGTTCATATAAATGGTTAACAATTCTTTCATCATTCATTATTAGAAGAATATAATAACACAATGCATCGTACTATTAAGATGAAACCGGTAGATGTAAATGCTGATAATGAATAAGATGTTCTGCAAAAGTCATAATCTAGTGATGGCCTTTTTCTTTTTTATTATTATATTATTATTATTATTTTAATTTATGGTGGTGGGGGGTTTATAACAGATTTTTATTTTTTTATTATAATTTGTAAAACACACACACACACACACACATATATATATATATATATATATATATACAAATGTGACCATATAAAAGAGTTAGATTTGCGCCCTAATTCTTCGATAACCAAAATAAATCACTACAGGAGAAAATACCTCCGTGCATAAGCTACAAATGTGACCAAGTAATTAGCTTTCAAATGATAACACGAGATGTGCTTGACCAACGTCAAGAAACGTTGACGTGTTAGTGAAACAAAGAGAAAAACCAAAAACCACTTGGTTAAAATATTCTATTGACTTTATATGTTACTGTGGTAAATAAACAATTCGATAGTATTGATTGGTTAAATAGTAACTATAAAAATATTATAGATTCTTTGGAAATCGCTTGTAATAACGCGGGATTTGGGGTATTAAATAATACTCAAAGTTCCCCTTTTCCGACTTAACTTTATTTAACTTCTGCACTCATGTGCAATCTCGAATCGGGACGTCTCCTCGATTTGACGTTCTTAATTAGACTTACTGTAAAATATACCCTTTTAATCGAATGCGTTCTAAACTGCTTTTAGTTCAGTTTTAGCTATTGCCAATAATACTAATTATCGTTTTAAGTGCATCGAACTATAGAATTGCTTAGATAGCTAAGTAATGTAACACAATGCTCTATTTCCTATTATAATTGATTAGTATTAATTAATTCTATTACTTTCCATTACTTAGCTATGATTTACCATACACCTTCCCCGAAAAGGAACAAAAACAACATACGTTTAAAATATGTTTTTTTACATATAATACACCCTTACATTTAAAACTTATGAATAATTATTATGAACTACCACTTAAGTTGTCTGTTCACCAAAACTTCACTCACCTTAAAATTAAATAACTTTTATTAACATTCAAATTGAACTACTTAACGAATACTAACAATAATATTTTTTAACGCGATTCTTATGTACTAACACATTCTTATTATTTATACTTAAAACAATATTAGGTGTTTGGTCTTCAACCACCCTATAAGGCCCTTTGAATAGAGGGTCTAATTTGCTTTTAATAGTGTTCTGTAACATGACAAGTTCATCGAGTTTGTATGTTACAGGGTTGATATTGTTGTCATAAACAACTGTTCTTTTATCTTTTGATTTTTGTAAGTTATGTCTTGCATCATTACTCGCTTGTTGTAGTCTATATTTTAATTCGAGAGGATAGTTATCGAAAGTGTAAAGCGGATTCATTTGATCGCCTACGCTAGAGGGTAGTCTAGCTTTTTTACCGAAAACTAGTTCATATGGTGTGTATTGAGTTGACGTATGTACTGTTGTGTTGTATGATAAACACCAAAACGGTAACCACGAACTCCACGCATTTCCATGCTGGGCAATTTGTATCCGTAAATAAGCACCTAGATTTTTGTGCGAGTTTTCGAGCGAACCTAACGTTTGATGGTGGTAAGCTGTTGATGCTAATTGTTTGATGTGTAATAACTTACATGTTTCCTTAAATGTTGAAGCTAGAAATTCAGTACCCTGATCAGTGACAATATCAGCAGGTATTCCATATATTAGAATGAAATTATCTACAAAGGATCGAGCCACAGTTGCAGCCTCTTTATTTTCTAGAGGGTAAGCCTCAACAAACTTTGATAATTCACATTGAATAGTCAAAACGTATCGGTTGTTTTGTGAATCTATTTCTAGTGGACCCACGAGATCCAAAAATATTTTTTGAAAAGCCGATGTTGCCGTAGTGGTTATAGTTAGTGGTTCTACATGCGGTGTGGAATGTTTGTACCTTTGGCAATCGTCACATTTTTGTACAAATTTTTCGACGTCTCTGCGAAGACCGCCCCAAAAATAGTACTTCTTAATATTGTTGTACATACGGTTTATGCCCGCGTGTCCGCCCGTAGGTAATAAGTGAAAATCATTTCAAATCAATTGCCTCGTAGGCAAATCACGAATATTGGACACATTAGCTAATATTGATATTTTAACATTACTTGATTATACGATCAAAAGAACTTACCTGAAGTTCGATCGTAATTATATGAAGCGTCCATTCCGAAGATATTTTACTAGGTAGTACGCCTCTGGTGTATTACGCGCACACTAAGTTTAAAGAATAAAGTCCCCACTCTTACACCTACCCTGTCTCTTTGTCTCATTTGGTTTAAAGTTAACTCAACACATCTGATGGGTGAAATTATCATATATGGGAGGGAGGGTTATATCTTCGGAATGGACGCTTCATATAATTACGATCGAACTTCAGGTAAGTTCTTTTGATCGTATAATTATATTTCAGCGTCCATTCCGAAGATATTTTACTAGGTAGTTGTTTAAAGTACTCTCCGGATGTGTTGATATGCTAATAGCTATTTATGCAACCAGTTAGGAAATGCATTTTTTTGTGTAACGAGCGGATTTCTGCGGGACGAGCGCAGCGAGTTCTGCAAAATAACGCGAGTTACACAAAATAGCATTTCCTAACATGTTGCATACAAGATTTTTTCTAATTTTTACAAAAACCTTCTCAAAAAAGAGTTTTTTAAACTTATGATATTAATAATTTAGTGAATTTTATCAAAACAAGTAGGCTTTATTCGGAACTTTTCATCACCAGTTGTGAAATATTTTTCATTACATCACCAGTTGCGTAAAATGTGCCGTTTGCCAACTACAATCGATTTTGAAAAGTCACATTTTACATGTCAAAATTAGAAAATAGCTATTTTTCTAATTTTGGCATGTAAAATGTGACTTTTCAAAATCGATTGTAGTTGGCAAACGGCACATTTTACGCAACTGGTGATGTAATGAAAAATATTTCACAACTGGTGATGAAAAGTTCCGAATAAAGCCTACTTGTTTTGATAAAATTCACTAAATTATTAATATCATAAGTTTAAAAAACTCTTTTTTGAGAAGGTTCTTGTAAAAATTAGAAAAAATCTTGTATGCAACATGTTAGGAAATGCTATTTTGTGTAACTCGCGTTATTTTGCAGAACTCGCTGCGCTCGTCCCGCAGAAATCCGCTCGTTACACAAAAAAATGCATTTCCTAACTGGTTGCATAAATAGATTTTATTAGCAATAAAAACATATTATTTAGATACTGATTGATTTCCTAGGCTCAAGATTGTGTTGGCAAACTTGTCTGACTCGTTTAGGGGCCTATTGTAAAACCTTGCAAATGTAGATGAGTTTGCTGTCCAACCCGCGGTCCTACAAATATTTTCCATACTCAAACCAGCCCTATGTGCTGCTGATGTAGTCGAATGACGGGTGGAATAAGATGTAAACCTTGTTGTATCAATGCCAGAATTTTGTAGCGCGTTTTTGACCCACCTACTGATAGTTTGCTTTGAAGCCCGTTTGTGCGGTTTTGCGTAAGTGATAAAAAGGAAGTCTTCGTTTTTACGTAAACTTTCCGTTGCTTTAATGTACTTTACAAGCGTGTTGGCCGGACAAATCTTTGGATTATTTTGAAAAAATGGGATATGCAGGCACGGTCGTGTTTTTGAAGTCATTGATGTTTTTGTTGCGTCAGATATTATAATCTGAATTTTTTCAGACTCAACCGATATGTTTGACAATTGAATTAAAGATATTGTCTGCAAACGACTGCCCGTATCCAGCGCCAGAAGAAGGGTTAACTTTTCACTCAGTGATTTAAGTGTATTAGTGCTTAAACCTTCTAAGTACTGCAGAACTGGTCCTGGGTCCCACGTGTTGTTGTATTTGGGTTTTGTCGGTCGTTTACGAGCAATACCTTTAAGGTATCTTTTCATAAGAGGATTCGAGCCTATGTCATTTGGGAGGATCATGGAGAGAGCAGATCTATGGCTCTTAAATGTTCCATACCTATGGTTGTTTCCTACGAAGATTAGGTTCAAAAATTCAATTACTTCGATTATTGACGCTTCGATAATTGAAATATTATTGGCCTCGCAATATTCCCACCACTTTTTGTAGGTGTGAGTATATTGTTTAATAGTAGATTCCGAAATCGAGGATACCATAGTATTTGCCGCTGATTCGGAGATGCCTTTGTTTATGAATCCTTGCCGGATAGTTTCACGGCCATCAATGAAAGTTCCTTGTGTAGTGGATGTAGTGCTCTGAAAGGAGATGACAAAAGCTTAGGTCTTGGTGCAAATAATATTGGTTCAGCAACATTATATTTCATTGCTAGTGGATACCAGGGCTGTACTGGCCAATCTGGTACTACAATTATTCCCTCTGCCTTGTCATGTATAATTTTTTGAATAACTCTCAGAACTAAGCAAAATGGTGGAAAGGCGTAAAAATTTAGTTTTTTCCAATCAATCGTGAATGCGTCCACTGCGACTGAGTCGGGATCTTTTCGCCACGAAACATACTCCGAACATTTTTGATGTCAGAAGCAAAAAGGTCTATCTGAGGATTACCTAACCTTCTTTTAATAATTTGAAAAGCTTTATTTGATAAAGTCCATTCGGTCTCCTCCTTAACTATTCGTGACTCCTTGTCCGCCTCAGTATTGTCTTTGGTGTTTATATATGAAGCAAACAACCAGACGTTCCTGCTTTCGCACCATTGCCATATTTTTCTGGCAAGGAGACCTAGCTTTGGGAACTGTATGCTGCCCATTCTATTAATGTATGCCACTGCGGTGGTATTGTCTGCTCGAATTAATATACTGCAGTTGCACGCGATGGTAGCAAAACACTTCAGACCTTTATGAATTGCCAGCAATTCTAAGTAATTAATGTGGCGTTTCTTATCAGTATCGGACCAAAACCCATGGGTTTTTTCTTTTCCCGAGCAAGCGCCCCACCCGGTAAGAGAGCTATCCGTGTATATTTCAATAGAAAAATTATTTTGATTAATGTCATTATAAGAGGTTGAAATGTTTTGCTGCCACCAAGTTATATCTTCTATAGAATTATGTGAGAGTGTCAAGTAATCATTGTAATTGCTATTATTTTTTGATAATGCTAGATATTTATCCCTTTCGAGACGCTTGGTGTACAGCCACCCATATTTGACCGCGGGGCAAGCTGAAGTAAGAATTCCCGTAAATGTTGCTAAGTCCCTGATTTTGCAAGTGTTATTAAGTCTGAAATTATCTGCTAATTGTTTGATTTTTATCTTTTTATTGTCTGGCAGTTTGATTTTTAATGTTTGGCTATCATATATAAAACCCAAGTATTTTTGGTTAGTACTGGGTGATAATGAACTTTTTTCGATATTTATAATAAATCCCAAAGATTCAAGTGTGTTTATAGCAACACTGACATTCTTCGCACAACTTTCATATGATTCGCCAAAAATTAAAAAATCATCGAGATAATTTGTGCATATAATGCTCTCAGAACGTAATTTTTCAAGAACCGGTTTCATTAATTTTGTAAAACAATATGGAGCGGATGACAATCCGAATGGCAAGCACGTAAATTCGTATAATTCGTTACCAAAGGTAAACCTCAGATATTTACGATACTTTGAGTCGACTGAGATTAGAAAGTAAGCGTCTTTCAGATCTATCGTAGCCATAAAACTACCTTTTTGTATTAATTTTAGTGCGGTACGATAGTCTTCCATTTTGAAGTGCCTACTCTTTACGTGATCGTTAAAAATTTTTAAGTTTAAAATAAAACGTTTCGTGCCGTTCGATTTGTTCGCCAAAAATATTTTTGATATGTATTGACCCTTAGCTGGTACACACATAACAGCCGCTCCCAAATTCATAAGTTCTTGAATTGCCTTTTGGATCTGTACTGAGTCAGTATGCGAATGTTGTTTAAAATTGCCTGTATCATTTTGACTTGGCAGAGTTTTTAGAGGAAGTTTATAACCTTTTACCCAGGACATTACTGTGATATTTGTGGTTAAATTTGACCATGCGTTATAAAAGCAGCTTAGTCTACCGGCTATGTGCGTACCTCGGCGCGTACTCACCTCTATCGGTTGTATGGTCGTTGATATCTGCTCTTGTTTGGTGTTTGTTTCTTTGAGGAGTTGTAATGCCCTTGTCTCTGCTTCGTCTCCCCTCTCGGACGAGCCGGGCGTTGCCGGTTTAAATTAGGCTGGTAGCTGGTTGAAGGGTAGCTTTGCTTTTGCCCCCCTCCCTTTTTTGGAGGAAAACCCTCTGCATTTTTGTAGCTTGAAGTGAAGCGTAATTCTTTTCCAGCTTTTTCTAAGCTTATTGTAGCCTTAATTTTTTCCCCAAAGTTACTGCCGAATAAATATTCCTCCGGAATTGTTTTTTCCGCGGTATCTCTCACCGTTTTACTCATAGTTTGAGTAATTAGATTACGCCGTGTAATAGATATGTTGTAAAAGAGGTTTGTTAGAATACGGCCTGCGTCGACGAAACAAGGCAAAATATTTTTAAATGTGTCCTTATTTGTTATAGATTCCTCCAACATATAGTTGATACCTTTCCCAATGGCTGATAGACCCTTGCCTAGCTGATTTTGAAAGTCACTATGGCATTGATCTCTCTTATAATTTGCCTGAGATAATATGGTTTCAATCTCGGGATTAATTTTTGGGGGGTTCAGTGGCTTGCAATTATTAGGGATGCCATAACGAAGAAAAATTTCTTCCGCGTTTTCCTTTTCTAAGCCCTGACTTAACATATGCGCCCATCTAGAGCAGATAGCTTTATGCAGTGCATATGATAAATTTTTTTCTGAGTTTGGGTCCTCTCCCAGAATATTCATAACACTCTCAGGAAGTTTGACCTCTTCTAGTAATGCATCCGTGTCGTCGTTCAATAGCAGTATGTCATTATCAGTCGGATTTGTTTCTTGCGCCATGGGTGGATCTGTAATTCTGCTAGGTGCCGTACTGTTCAAGTCCCGGTCTCTAGTGATATTTGCGTTCGCCGAGTCGTTCAATTCACGGTCTACGCTTGAGCTTTGTTCAAGAGGGTTTGTGTATGATCTCGCACCGCTCGGGCTACGATTATCATTATTTATGTCACGAGATCTACTGTGTGAGTCATCCCGCGATCGTTTACTTGGTCTGCTCTTACGATGGTGCTCTGATCTGCTACTGTGATAGTGGCTAGAGCTTGGGCTCCTTGTAGTTGTATGTGAACGGTAACGATGCCTGTTAATTTCTTGTTCTAACCTCTCAAGGCGTTTTTCCAGTTCGCGTCTAGACACGTGTTTGTCCCTAGACGGGCTTCTTTTACGTTTCTTTCCATTCCCCATGCTAAAATTCCTAATTTTAAACGGTAAATATGTTAAGGTATACTTACAATGTTACCTGTTCCAAATAAGGCTTAATTATATAATTAGAGACTTTTTTCGGGTGATGTAAGTAATTTTAGTGAGCGGAAATGTGCACGCGTGACACACTAAAAAACGAAATGAAACAAAGAGACAGGGTAGGTGTAAGAGTGGGGACTTTATTCTTTAAAATTAGTGTGCGCGTAATACACCAGAGGCGTATTACCTAGTAAAATATCTTCGGAATGGACGCTGAAATATAATTGAAAATCATTAGAAAAGTCGGACAGTTGTGTTAAAATGAATGCGCATTCGTCCTTAAGTAAAATAATTTCCGGAATTTTATATTTGATACATATTGATTTCAGGTCTCTCAACGTTGTCCTAAGTACCGACGTTGATCGAGAATCCTGTTTATAATATATTATTTGCAACGTTGCATCGTAAATCAAATTATCATATATAATACAACAAGTGGCTGCTATCTTGCCGGCAATTTTTATCTGTCAGATAGATAACGAGTAGCTGTTGCAACGACAATCGCCACGAGCGCTTCATCGCGAGTGGCGATTGTCTAGAGGCAACAGCTACGAGTTAATCTGACTGGTAAAAATTACCAAAAGATTGCTGCCACGAGTTGTATTCGACAAGACAATCCAATGAATAATTTAAAATGATAAAATCTGATAAAATCAAGGTGCTTTTTTTGTATACAGTTTGTATCTTTTCCTGTTTGTATTTTGTATGTCAAAGTGACAAAATACATTTGTAATTCATAAGCTAAGCTAACAATTTCAAGCAATGCAGTTTACAATGCTACTAGTGCAAGTACTAGGCAAGGAACGCAAATTGTATACAATAATTGCAATGTTAATAACTATCATTAATTAAGTATTATTAAGTGTATTAAATTTCGTTATTCTTGTTAACGTTTCATTTTTCTGACGGCGACAATCGTACATTTTTGACAGCGACAATCGAACATTTTTGACAGCGACAATCAAACATTTCTGACAGCGACAATAGCATATCTAGGTTTCTTGTCGTAATAATAGCCTTCTTTTTAGTTTCTCAGAGTAACATTTAGAACATGAATTGGATTGTCGTTATAATATTCATTCTGTTTCTTTTGTAATAGAGTAACAAATTCTCTTATCAGAATTGGACGCAATTCAATTGCGTTTTCCGGCCTTTTCAGTACTTCAACCAATCCAGGGTGATCAATCCTGTCTTGGGAAGATTGCTTCACAGGCTCTTTGCTATTTTCTTCCAGTAAAACTTTCTTTGTGCCCGCTCTAGTAAGAACATTCACAGTTGCGTCAACTGTAGCAGCCATGTTACGAAGATCATTAGAAGATAGTGTAATACGAGACAGTGCATCCGCGGCGACATTGTCTTTTCCTTTTAAATACTGAATGGTAAAATCGTATTCTTCTAACGTTAAGCGAAATTTGATAAGCCTACTAGAAGGGTTTGTCATGCCAAATAGATAAACTAGTGGCCTATGGTCCGTATATACACTGCTCAAAAATGAAAGTGTCACCCCCTAAAATTTAGACTGTTTTTGAAACGTAATAACTTTGGAAACCCACAACGAATTTTAATTCGGTTTTCGAAGTTCGATTACGCCATTCTTTATTTACAGGTCATCTTGGTATGAAATTTGAAAAGTCTTAAACATTCTTTTTACATGATGGTATATAAAGCAGTGTAAAATTGGTCTGAGTTCAACCATCTCCCGTTGGCGTAATAATTTTTTTTTATGAATTTTAATGGAAAAATCTAAAAATTTGATGTCTTATCTCGAGACGGTTTTAAGATTTTTTTAATTAAAAGCCTAACGACGAAGAGATAATTATTTTTAACACCAAATGCATTTTTACCGTAAGAGTGGTCACAGCTTTATTAATTTTAAAGATAAGTACATGCAATTGACCACAATTATTCTTTGAACGGTTCTTGACAATTTCAGATGGAATTCGCTTGAATTTATAGGTAAAGGTAGAATTAAACAGTACGCCTGGTTAAGTCGTTTATTCAATCAATACTGACGATACCTTCTTATGGTACCTCTTAGCATTAGCTAAGTGCTGAGTGAACATAAAGGTATTGAACTACTTAAAATATGCTTAAAGTGTTTATTGTCATATATTTTGGAAGAGCTGTGTTGGACTATGGTGAAATAGCTGCGTATGCTATTTCAACATTCGGTACCAAATTGTACCAAGTATGTTAATAGATTATTGAACTTGTGTACTATATACTGCGTTCATCCATCACACCTCCCCCGTAAAGAAGGAAAAAAAAATGTTTCTAAAACTAAATACATTTTTTTTTCTCTCGCTAGTTTTTATATAATTTAACCCTATTCTTATGCACCTCTACATTTTTATTATCTATTATTATCACTACATTTGTCCTTTTGTCGTCCGCAACTTCATATGGTCCTTTGAATATGGCCTCACTTTTGTTTATTGCACTATTCCTTAACAACACTTTATCCCCCACTTTATAACTAATTTCCTTAATATTATTACAATTATCATACCTAGTTTTCCGCAAATTTTTAGATACCATTAAATTACTTTGTGCATCACGCCATGCTACCTGCAACCTATACTTTAATTCGCTAGGATAATTTTCAAAATTGTATACAGGGTCTAATTTATCAACTACATTTGACGGTAATATGTTATTCTTCCCAAATACTAATTCATAAGGTGTATATCTTGTTTCGGTGTGTACAGTATTGTTGTAGGCAAAACACCAATACGGTACCCACGAACTCAAATTTTCTTTGAATTTACTGGCTTGCATTCTCAAAAATGCTCCTAAATGCTTATGCGAATTTTCGAGTGCACCGAGCGTTTCATGGTGATACGCTGTAGAATTCATAAGTTCTATTTTTAATAATTTACATGATTCTTTGAATACCCCCGACATAAATTCAGTTCCTCTATCTGTTACTACATCTTTAGGACATCCAAATCTCAAAACAAAATTATTGACCCAAGCTTTTGCCACGGTTATCGTTTCTTTATTTTCAATGGGATAACCTTCCACAAATTTACTAAGTTCACATTGTAAAGTTAATATATATTTCTTTTCTTCACTATCCGATTCTAAAGGCCCTACTAAATCGAGATATACTTTTTCAAACGCTGAGTTTGCTGTTGTTGTGATAGTCATTGGTTGTTTCTTCTGATTCGAATATTTAAACCTTTGACAATCGTCACACGATGTTACGCAATCTTCCACATCTCTCTTCATTCCTGACCAAAAATATCTTTTCTTTATGTTATTAAACATTCGATTAATTCCTGCATGCCCCCCAGTGGGTAACATGTGAAAGTCATTTAGTATTAGTTTCTGAGTTTCCTTATCATTTATAGTTTGTATATCTTTTATAACAGATAGTTTTATACCTAACTTTTGCAGCAGTTGCGAATTATTCACGAGGTAATCAATTATCTTAGTATTTCTTTCTTTCCTTATGACCACTAATTCCGGAATTTTAAATCTATCAATTACTTTTTTCAGTACTCTCAACGATGCATCTAGTGCTAACGCCGATCGAGTGTCCTGTTTTGAATAAATTATTTTTAACTCTTTGTCATAAATTACACTACAATCTTCCTTATTCCCTATATTCTCATTTTCAATTTTATAGTTGCAACTTTCCTTATTTACCTCATCGAATTCATTTTTTGATAATATGCGTAATTCTACACTATCTGCTGAAGGCTTTAAGATTTCAACAATTCCGGGGTGATCAAGCCCGATATCGTTTGTGTCTTCTGGGCTCGGTGTTTCTACGTCCTCCGCCACTTTTCTGGCCTGTGCCCTAGTAGTTACATACATTTTCTCTGGCATTTCCTTACACATATTTTTTAAGTCCTCTGAAGTAATTATAATCCTGGACAAAGCATCTGCTGTAACATTTTCCTTGCCCTTGACATAATGTACTTCGTAGTCATATTCTTCTAACTTTAATCTAAATTTAGTTAACCTACTAGCTGGGTTTACCATTCCAAATAAGTAAACTAATGGCCGGTGGTCCGTATAAATAATAAACTTTCGCCCTAACAGATATGGCCTAAATTTGTTTACTGACCAAACGATAGCTAATAACTCTTTTTCTATGGTGTGGTAATTAATTTCGCTTTTTCCCAGTGTTCTACTTGCATACGCTACCGGTCGGTCATTTCCATTAGACAATACCGCACCTAAAGCAAATCCGGAAGCGTCAGTTCTAAGAATAAATTGGTTTTCTTCTGAAAAATTTGGGTATTGCAACACTGGTGGGTTGAGCAACGCGTCTTTCAATTTTTCGAATGCTATTTGACATTCTGAGGTCCACTCAAAGATAACCCCTTTTTTCCCTAACTGATTTAACGGTACGGCTATCTCCGCGATGTTTTTAATAAATTTTCTATAGTAATTTGCAAATGCCACGAATCTCTTCGCTTCACTTGCACTTTTTGGTACCGGATACTTTTCCATAACACAAATTTTTTCTGGATCTGGCGCTACGCCATCCTCTGAAATCAAGTGTCCTAAATATAGAATTTCTTTTTGTAAAAATTTACATTTACTCGGATTAAGTTTTAGTTTAACATCCCTTAATCTACCTAATACTTTGATCAAGTTCTTGTTATAATCCTGTAAATTATTGCCAAATACAATTAAATCGTCTAAATAGACCAAACAACTATCGTAATGCAAACCCGACATTGCAATTGTCATCGTCCTAGAGAAAGAATTTGGACTAATTTTTAATCCCATCGGTAACCGAGTCATTTGGTATTGCCCTCTGTCGGTAGT
This sequence comes from Cryptophagus acutangulus, assembly GCA_963556235.1. Taxonomy (NCBI): domain Eukaryota; kingdom Metazoa; phylum Arthropoda; class Insecta; order Coleoptera; family Cryptophagidae; genus Cryptophagus; species Cryptophagus acutangulus. The sequence goes on from CAUVYR010000024.1 coordinate 78,400, forward strand.
AAATGCCGTGCACGATCGCGATTTTTGGTCTAACTCAACCTGGTAGTACCCCTGATACAAATCTAAATGTGAAAAATACATTGCTCCCGATAATGCATCTAATATTTCTTCGATGCATGGCAGTGGAAACTTATCATCTGCTATGCATTTGTTCAACAACCGGTAGTCAATTACTACTCTCCATTTCTTGTTTCCATTGGCATCCGCTTTCTTTGGAACAATTAATAGTGGTGACGACCATTCGGAAGCTGCCGGTTCTATGATCATATCTTTCAACATTTGTTCTACTTGCTTATGAATTTCAGTTTTTTGTATTTGGGGTAACCTATATGGTTTCACATATACTGGGACAGCTTCCTCCTGCAGTCTAATTTTTTTTTTACATACATTAGTTACCGTTAATGGATCATCCTCTAAATAAAACGCATCGGCAAATTTAGCGCAAATTTTGTGTACCGCTTTTACTTCCTCCTTGTTTAGTTTTTCTACTTTTATTAAATCTAGTAACCGATCTATCCTATCTACATTTAAGTTATTACTACCAATCTTAACTAATTCAAAATTTTCAAGTTTCTCTGTGGTCGGTTTAAAATTTCGAATATTAACTTCTCTATCATTCACGTTTAACAATCGCACTGGAATTTTATTATTTTTCGGCTGAACTACCGTACACGCTGTATAAACTCCCTCGCATACTTCCTCTGACATAACTACACATTCATTATCATTCTCAACCTCAAAATAATGGATCATTTCGCACCGCGGGCTCATTTTTGTGTTCACTCGATTATTGGAACACAACGGAGCCTGTATCTTTCTATCTTTTCCTCCCAACGTCAATCGAAATTTTTCGTAGTCGATTATCGCTCCATGAGCTTTAAGAAAATCCGATCCTATTACACCATCCATTTCAACATTAAAATCCGACACTACATGAAAATCATAGCAAAACAAATGCTGACTTATCTCAATTGAAACATTAGTAGTACCTATCGTTGACATTGAACCTGCAACGCCAGTTATTTTTATTTTCTGTGACTCATTTATTTTCTGCTTATCATTCACACAACTTATAAAAATTACAGAAATTGTCGCTCCTGTATCTACTAAAAATAAAAGTTCTTTCTATTCGTAACTCACTCGTACAAAATTTAGTGCATTCATACTTAATATTAACTCATTCTCTCCTATTCCCGAAAAAACCGATTATCCCTATTGGACTCGCTTACTGCTGTTACTGGTTGGTCTCCGCTATCTATTTCGGCATCTCTAAAGTGATATGCTCTAGCTCTATCATTTTGAGGCCTTGCGTTATTTTGCCATCTTCCTCTGAAGTTACCCCGATTATTAAATGATTGGCTATGATTTTGATAATTATGACGCCTATTGGAATCCGAATAATCGTTTCCATTTCGATTATTGTTAACAAATTGTCTATTGCCTCTTGTAAAATTACCGTATCTACTCGACCCTTGGCCTCTACCTGGTCTATTCCCTCTAAAATTTCCTCTATTTTGCATATAAAATAAATTCTGTGGCGGTCCTACACCCTTTGTTGTTTCCTCCTCTTTTGCTGATATAATCGCGTCTCTTAGTTTATTGTAATTTCTAGCCTTAACAATAATTTTTAGCTGTTCATCCCTCAGCCCATTCGCAAAAGCATTTACCGCAATTTTTTCGTTATTACCTGATAAGAGTCTTGCGGTCGCTTCATCGCTATCGCTTTGCGCCAAGGTTAAGTTCACCATGAGTTCTTCGATTTGCTTTCCAAACTCTTCAACCGATTTATGGTGCTGTTTTGCGCTATATAGCTCCACTGATAATGCTACCACCGACTTAGTACTTAATAAATTCTTTTTTATATCCCTTATGAGTTCATTATTATCTGCATATTCTCTATTTAGCCTTAGTTTCGCGTTTTGGGACAACTTTATTTTTAGTACATATGTAGTTAATAATTTTTTCCCGTTATTGTCTAGAAGTGAATCATATAATTCAATGGCATCTATCATTTGCTTCACAGTATCCTCTCTGCCATCCATAGACGGAATCATGCTGGCAGCGGTCCTTAGCTCAAATTTTTCCCCCATATTTACTAATCTTACTTCTAATGTTCTATCTATCGTTTCAATGTCTAAACAATTCGGTAGTCTTTCTAAATAAATTTCCCTACTTTCTCCTATAAGCTTATCAATACATTCAGTGTAAGCTTTCACTGTTTTAATTAGCTCTGGATTTTTATCACTAGAATTAAACGAATCTTTAAGTCCTGCAAACTCTTCCTCTAACTGATCTATTTTACTTAACTTCTTTTCAACAATCTCCTTATTTACGCGTCTATCCTGGGGGTCTTTCCTTGCGTTTCTCAGAAAAACTCTTAATTCCTCATACAAGTACTTAAATTCATTCCCACTACCAGACATTGAATATTGTAAGCTACTTTATTCTATCATCCCCTTATACGTACAATAGTTTAACTAATTATTTCTATAAATTTTCTTTATTTCCCTTACAACATTTTACATAACATACTAACATTACTTTGTATAACTAATTATTTCCCGCACACGCGATTTTCTACAGTTTTATTGTTAGTACTCACTACTTAAATTTGCTCTCTACTTCTTGCGATTTCCTGTTGGATCTTCCGTTGGAACATCTTCTTACATCTACAGACCATCCACCAAACCGCTGCTGCGAATATTACTGCCAATGCTATTAATCCAATTAGACCGAGGGTGGAGAACTTATGTTGGTTGAGGTTGTCCACTGTGCTGAAGCTCCTCCATTATTTCCCGTTTGGGCAATAATTATTTTCTTATCTTTAGATTGTGTTATGCCCATTTTGTAACACTAATAACTCACTTTTCACTTTTATTTTTAGTTATTCCCACTAATTGTCAATTTTCATTTCTCGTTACTCTCCGATTTAATTTAACTTCACTACTCCTTCAGATTATTTTATTTCCTTTCTACCGCGCCTAACTATTATCCTGGCAAGATCGCCATGTGATAAACTACTTCTTCGGGTAGTTTGTCGCGGGGTTATTAAAGGTAGAATTAAACAGTACGCCTGGTTAAGTCGTTTATTCAATCAATACTGACGATACCTTCTTATGGTACCTCTTAGCATTAGCTAAGTGCTGAGTGAACATAAAGGTATTGAACTACTTAAAATATGCTTAAGTGTTTATTGTCATATATTTTGGAAGAGCTGTGTTGGACTATGGTGAAATAGCTGCGTATGCTATTTCAACATTCGGTACCAAAGTGTACCAAGTATGTTAATAGAATATTGAACTTGTGTACTATACACTGCGTTCATCCATCACAGACTTAATAGAAGTAACATCTACGGACGAAGAACAGAGAGGTAGAGGAAAACGCAAATAAGTTGTCAAGAAATTTGTAGATATCTCTGAATCAGGTTAATTAAATATGATTATATTTATACAACCAAATTAACGGTTTATTTTTAGATGAAAGCGACACACAATTGGTGTATTTGCCAAAACAACCAACTGCTCAATTAGAATTAAAATCGCGATCGGAGACCGAATCACGGACAGTTTCGCTATCTGATTCAGAAAGTGAATCTGAATGTCAAGCAACAACGTTACAAAGTCAACCAAGACCGCCAGAACGTCAATTAACCACGCCAGAATGTCAACCAACACCGACAGAACGTCAATTAACACTGCCAGAACGCCATCCAACACTCCCAGAACGTCAATTAACACCGCCAGAAAGTCAACCAACACCGACACAACGTCAAGCAACACCGCCAGAACAGCCAGAACTAGAACCTCAGTTTTTGGATTTAATGAATTTACAAGTAGTTGATAAGCAAGGAATGTACCTCGATCGATGTATAGATAACGCAGCAACAAATTTTAATGGTAATTTATTGAAGCAAAAAGTGTGAATATAATTTTAGACAAACAAACCATTTGCGCATATTATTTGAGCGCCAATAATAAATCCGCCTTAACAAAGTACAACAAAAACGAATATTAATTTCTAGAAAACTTACTTGAACATGATCGTTCAAAAACTGATGACAAAATGTTTAGAATGTTGTCGAACATTCAATTAACTCTTAATAATATAATGGAACGGTTGCAAAATTTAGAATTTCATTTGGGGCCTAAAACCCGAGAGAATCTAGAAATTGTCGAGCAGTGCTTACCTCTGCAAAACGTGGAAGGCGTTGCAAACTTAGAAGAGCGATTACAATTTGATGAAGTTTTTCTAAAATGTTTTGTAAGTATAGAGTTTAATAACTAGTTTATATGTTTAGTAACTAGTTTATTGAATATTAATAAATTTTATAGATAAACTACATCGAAGGAATTGGGGGTAATTCTGCTAAGGATTGTTTATTTAGAATTGAAAAACTATTGTTTTCTAATAAACTGGCAGTAGAATATTTTGGTTAGGTCTAAGAAATAACCATAGAATATGCGATTTTCAAGTTGCTAAAACAATTAATGGTCGCTTGAAATTTTGTTTCATATATATCTTACTAAATCATACATTTTTGGCAGATACTGTACGAGGACAGTTTTAAGCGCAAGAAGTAAAGTTGGATCCTTATTTCAGCAAATTTTTGAGACAGGCCAAACAGAGACTGAGTAGAAATCGAAAATGAGTAGACTAAATTACGTCGAGTTTTATTTATTTAATATTAGTATTTTTATATGTTGATAGAAGTTTTGATGTTTTTTATATGTTGATAAAAGTTTATTGTTGATAGAATGTTGATACATTTTATAGAAGTTTCGTTATTTTTTAAATAATTAACCATTGTTAATTTTTTTTTTATATTGTTTATTTTATGATTTAAATAAAAGTTTGGTATAAACAAATTTATTGATTTTTACCAATCAACGTCCTATACAACCTACAATTTGTTTATATTAAATTGATGTAACCATTCCAACAAAAAATTACACAATTTTAACATACTTTCTTCCTGCTTTTGTTACCTTGCTGTTATGTCAGTTGTATCTTCTTTGTAACATTTTTAGGAAAATGTAACATTTCAGTATATGTTTCTGTAGCATTACTGTGGTTTTCGATGAAGCGGACATTTTAACGTAAATGTAGCGCAAAGTATGCTACTAGCTACATAACATGCTGCACTGAAAGATTTTTAGTTAAATAATTGTTACATATTTAATATAATCGTTGGTTGACTGGGAACAGTCGCAACACAGGCGGAAAACGCCGCAAAATCCACAGCAGGAAACAAAAAAATTACGGTTATGCCAGATTTGTCAGCGGCGATTCAAAAATTTTCGGGAGAGCCAGGTTCAGTTGGAGCAAAACATTGGCTACGAGGTTTGGAGGCGTCGGCGGCGCTCTATTCATGGTCGAAAGGTGTGCAGCTTGAGGTGGCAAGAACACACATGCAAGAACCGGCATTAGATTGGTATCTGTCAATCCAATCGAGTGTTCAGACGTGGGCGAAATTTGTGCTCAAATTCAATGCACATTATGTAAGTACAATTTCACTTGGGAAAAATGGGACAAAATGCGAGCGTGCGTTCAAAAACCGGGCAAAACATTTAATCAGTATTATCATAAGAAAGTCATGTTGTGCGCGGAATTGCAGTTAATCGCGACCGAAACGAAGAAAGAATTGTAACGCGGGCTTTGCAATAGAGAAATAGCGGCAGCATTGACGCCGAAAAAATATAACGATCTCGAAAGATTGTGGCAGGACTTGAGTACGTTTGAACGAATTGTTACGAAAACCGGTAAACCTGAAGTGCGCAACGAATCGCGTTCGGGAAAAATTCAGTCAAAATTCGGGAAAAATTGATCCAAGGTCGGGAAAATGTTTTAAATGTGGGGAATTTGGACATGTAAAACGAAATTGCGTCAAAAATGAATTAATGCCAAAAGCGGTTGTAGAAAAATCGGAGGAAAAATTTGATGCAAAATCTGGAAAATGTTCTCAATGCGGAAAATTTGGACATGTAAAGCGCGATTGTTTAATGAAGAAAGAAACGGCTTCGGTGTTATTAATTCAAAAACAAGAGAGTAATTTGCAAATATCGGTAGATTCGGCGGAAATTTTTTGAAAGAAAATTTTTGTAAACGAATTTGAGTTAAATGGTTTTGTAGATACGGGAAGTGCGTGTACATTAATCAAAGAAGAATTTGTAAGACCGTGTGACATTCGGAAAAGCGAGGTTATAAATTTATACGGTTACGGTAACTCGAAAGCAATTGTGACGGTAAGACTGATTACAGCGCGAGTAGAAGTAGATGATGTAAATGCGGTTATTGATCTTGTTGTTGTACCGGACTTGTAATTTTGGGACGTACGTTTAACGAACGTAAAGAATTCGCATATGCGCGTAAAAATAATCAGTTAGTTTTTGGATGGCCGAATCAATTTCCGTTTAGCGAACTGGAAATCAAAAAGTTGGATCAGCGCAAACAATTAGTAGACATGCAAGTAGAATTAAAACCGAATACGTTAACTTACGTTAGCGTTATGACGGGTACGACAAACACGGTGGTTCCAATAATTAATTCATCGAATGATGACAAAGCTATAGCCGGTAAAGTTAAGATTAACCCAAAGTTATGCAAAACCGTATTGATGGTGCGGGAATTAGGTGCGGAAGTATCGGAAATAAAATACGAAGACGTGTGCATGCCAGACGACATTCCAGATAAATTTCGAAACAAACTTTTAACATTGTGCAATGATTTTCGTCATTGTTTTGCGTTTACACTAGAAGAACTCGGATGCACTAATGTCAGCGAAAATTGAAGACACCGGTATTCCTGTAACTTGTAAACCGTATCGAACGAATTTGAAAGATCGGGAAATAATTTCGGATATAGTGCGAGAATGGAAATCATGCAGAATTGTAACGGAAACGGACAGTCCATACGCGAGCCCAGTACTGATAGTGTATAAAAAGTCGGGTGAGAGTAGTTGTAGATTATCGGAAACTAAATGCACAAAGTGTGCGGCACGCGTATCCAATTCCTACTATTGAGGAACAGTTTGAGAACTTAGCGGGATGTAAATTATTTACAACTCTTGATTTAGCGCATGGTTCTCCAACAGAAACTGGTCAGTTTGAAATATTAATTTTTGATTTGGCAGACGGACCATTTATTCCTTAGAAATAAAGTTGCGGTGTCGTATTTGAACGATATTCTTGTACCAGCTACGGATTGGGATGACATACAAAACAGACTTCGACAAATTTTTGAAGCATTGGACAAAGCGGGATTAACTCTCAAACTGAGAAAGTGTAAATTTGGCATGAAGTCAGTTGAGTATTTGGGATATGTATTATCGGGAGAAGGTATACAGCCAGGTGAGGGAAAGTAGATGCAGTTCGGGATTTTCCCAAACTTACGAACATTCATGAGATTCGCAGATTTTTAGGACTCACTGGCTATTTTCGGAGATTTGTAATCAAGTATGCAGAAATAGCACGACCACTAAATCAGATGTTACGGAAAGGCGGAATATTTCTGTGGGAGGAAGAACAACACAAGGCTTTTGAAAAATTGAAACAGACTCTCATTTGTAAGCCAGTGTTACAACTCTATAATCCAATAGCAAGTCGTACAGAATTGCGTTGTGACGTTCGTCTGGATTTGGCGGAATTCTATTGCAGGAAGGAGCAGGCGAATAATTACACTTGGTACATGCAAATATCACATCTTAAAATTAGAACTGATGGCAGTTGCTTGGGCAATGGATCGGTTGCGAAACCATTTGATCGGTCTGAAGTTTATTGTGTATACGGATTGTCAAGCAATTGTATACTTAAATACGCAGAAAACACAAAATCCGCAAGTAGAAAACAGCTGAATCGCAAACTACTAACTACTAGAGTCGCGACTATACCAAAAAGAGATAGTGCGGCGTGCGGTTAAACGATTATATGTTGTGCCAAAAAGTATGCGCAAAAATATGGTGGTTAAGGCGCATAATTTATCGGGTCATTTTGGAACTGAACGAACAATGGAAAATCTAGTTAGATTGTATTGGTTTGCGGGTGCCAAACGGTATGTGCGTAGACACATAAACGCATGCGCGGAGTGCATTTTTAGTAAAATTCCACCAGGACGAAAACAGGGTTTATTGAATCCACTACGAATACCAACACGACCCTTTGAACGTATTCATGCAGATCATGCTGGACCTTTTATTAAAATCGTGAAAGGAAACGCATACGTACTTGTCATAATCGACTCATTGACAAAATTTGTAAAGCTTTACCCAACTAAAACGACGAAAACAAAGGAAGTTACTAAAGTAATGGACAAATTTATTGAATTATAAGGGATTTCGACAAAGTTAATTTCGGATCGAGGGACAGCATTTACAAGCAATGCATTTCGCGAATACTGCGAGGAAAAACGCATATCGCCTTCGCTAATTTCAACGCACAGACCGCAAGGAAATGGGCAAGTGGAACGGGTGATAAAAGTATTAGTACCTACAATTATGGCAACAATGGAAGAATTAACCGAATGGGACGTAAAATTGAAGGAAATTGAACATCATTTAAACTCAGGTTACAACAAAAGCATTGAAAAATCTGCGTTTGAGGCATTCTATGGATATCAGCCAGAATTTAAAGATGCGCGACTGAAAAACGCGGTGGAGCTAGCTGATCACATGGAGTACGGGGAAGCTACAAAGAGAATGAAAAATTTAAGAGATAGTATTGGAAAAGTGCAGGAAAAGTATAAGCAGTACTTTTCGATGTAGTATAAGCAGTACTTTCGAAAGCGATGTCCAAGTATTGGGTTAAACAGAGGCGGCATTGTATTTTTAAGAACTTTGCCAAAATCAACAGGTGACTCTACGAAGATGCAAGCACGATATAAAGGACCATTGATTGTAAGTCAAGTTCTTCCAAGCGATACATACAGAATTACTTAAATGGATGGGCAGGATAGTCCACAATATAATACCACGGCCCACATCGACTAACTAAAATTGTATACGAATCATCTAGATGATGAGAACAACAGATACCCGATCATCTAGATGATGATAATCCGGATGCTGATGTAGAAGTCGATGAGCAGAATGATGACCAGGAACAACAGATACCCGACAACGATAATGTGAGTGATATAGAAGAAAATATCGCGAGTGATTCCGATGAATATGTGCCGAGTGAAAACGAAAGCAATGGTGAACTAAAATTACAAGTAAGTGGTGATCGACCTAAAAAGATGAAACTGTTACCCAAATATCTGAACGATTATGAAGTGGATAATTAGATTGTCGCTTTTACTAATGTTATTTTGTATTAGTTTGATATTCTGAATATGTTGATAATGTTCTTTTGAATTAAGTTTGATATTTTGAATATGTTGATAATGTTCTTTTGAATTTAGTTTGATATTTTGAATATGTTGATACTGTTCTTTTGCATTTTGTTTGATATTTTGAATATGTTGATACTGTTATTTTACATTTAGTTTGATATTTTGAATATGTTGATAGTGTTCTTTTGAATTTAGTTTGATATTTTGATACTGTTATTTTGCATTTTGTTTGATAAATTGTATATGTTGAATTTTTTTTATTTGTTTGGTAATTCAAAAATGGTGTTGTCTGTATTTACATATAATGAATGCTTTAGTTTTGTTTATGGAAATAGCTGGAACAAGTCGGTCAAGTAATTGTGACCGGTTTGGAGAGTTTTGGACGAGGGCGCCCAAAATAAACAGGATGGCCGAGTGCAAGGTTTAAGCGAGATGGGTTGGCAAGCGGGTTGGCAACACTGGCCGAACGAGTGTGTCAGAAGAGCGCGAGCTGCGGAGTGCGGTGTGCGGTGTGGGGAGTCAGTCAGTCGACAGAGATCAAGGCGACCGGCGAACACGGGCGAGCAGTGTCCAACTAGTTGAAACTTGTATATCATTTATTTTTTTAGTCATCTTAGCAAATAAATGTATGTTACATTGTCACGTACTATAGGTATTGTTACGAGATACCGCTGAGACAATACACATAAACATATGTATCTTCTTGTAAACATCTTACTAGCTTGCAGTTTTAGGATTTTAGATATATGTATCTTCTTGTAAACATCTTACTAGCTTGCAGTTTTAGGATATCAGATATTAGTTGTATCATCATTTCTTAATTGTTATAAATATAGGTAATAAGCAAGAATAGGTATCATTATTCTAATGTTCTTTCTAACATTGTAGTCGTTAGTTTAATTTTCAATAAATGTTTTTAAAAAAGCATCGAGCTTTCTTAAAATCTTAATTGGCGCAGTCAGTAGGATATCCAGCACTATCTATCAACAAAAATCGTGAAAATAGTGTTCGTTAAACGATTAACTGGATATTTAAAGTTCCTCGAGATTTAATCGAATACATCATCGTGGACGCAACACAGTGGACACCATCTCGAGCGAGTCTAGGACAACATATCGCCGAAGCTCAGAAGTTAAGAAAATATAATAATTAAAACGTTACTTCGACTAAATAAAAGTGTCTCGAAAATCTTGGTGAGAGAAATTATAGACTGGTAGGGAGATTCTAGCAACGAATCTGCCATCTATAATCGTTACATCTCCCAGATAGAAATTAAAGAATAAAGAGCACCAAGAAATCAACTCTATGAAGTCAACAATACTGTAAGTGTTTCACTATACATTCAATTTTACCATATCCTTTATTACATAAATTGATAATAACTATACATTGTTGAGTTGTAAAATAAATAAAGTTTGATTGATAAACAAATATAATTGGATAATAATTTAATGAGTGATAACGAAAGAGATAGAAGCCCTATCAGAAAAAATATGGCAGCTCCTCAAATGCAGAAACATCATTTAGATGCGATTCCAGTTTTTGATGGAAATCCAGCAACCCTTGCTATTTTTATTCAAGCAAGTGAATATTTAATTAATAATTTTACGGACAGGATTAATGCAATCAATCCACAAAATGAATTTTTGTTACGCGCCATAATTGGCAAATTAACAGGAAGAGCGTCAAATTTAGTTGGTAGCAGGGGAAATTTAAATAATTGGAATGCTATTAAAACATTATTGTTGCAATTTTTCTCTGATCAAAGAGATGAAAACTGTTTATTAGGAGACTTGCTACATATTATGCAAGAACGAAATGAAAAAGTTATGTCATTCGGAAGCAGATGCCAAGACGTTCTAAGTTTATTATTAACAAAATTACAACTCACTGAGCCTAATGCAAATGTTAAATTAATAAAAATTAACGTATACGGGAAGCAGGAACTTAATGTATTTTTACGCGGTTTACAAAATAGTTTGCCGATTAGATTAAGAAAACCATTAAATTTAGAACAAGCTTTATGCTACGTTACACAAGAAGAAAATTTCGCGTTAAAACCGGGTAGTATGACAAAACCATAAAATCAATATAATTCATTTAATTACCAAAACCATAAACAAACATTTCAACGACCCACACAAAATTATGCATCAGGACCGAGTTCGAGACCAATATTTCAAAATCATTCACTAAGGCAAATGCCTTCCGATTTGCAACAAAGTAGTTTTAGATTCCGTCAGAATAATTTTAGGCCTTTTCACAATCAACCACAACGGTCATTTCAATCAGGATATTCCCACAAAAAGCCCTCTTCATTTAACAACAATAGAGTTAGGGAAAATCAGCCTGAACCGATGGATACCTCATCAGGAAATACAAGGCGCTCCTTTACGCCACAAAATAGACCTAATTTTGTCGCCGAAGAATTGTTTCAACACGAAGTTGAATCAAATTCACAAAATGATTACTATGAGCCCGAAGTGTATGATGAACATTCCAATGTAATTGAATCCGATGCAGATCAAGTAAATTTTCAAGTGCGAGGCCGACCACCTCGCCAGAGATAATAAATGTATCAAATATTAATACGTTTGCTTTGCCATATACACTGCTCAAAAATGAAAGTGTCACCCCCTAAAATTTGGACTGTCTTTGAAACGTAATAACTTTGGAAACCCACAACGGATTTTAATTCGGTTTTCGAAGTTCGATTGCGCCATTCTTTATTTACAGGTCATCTTGGTATGAAATTTAAAAAGTCTTAAACATTCTTTTTCCATGATGGTATATAAAGCAGTGTAAAATTGGTCTGAGTTCAACCATCTCCCGTTGGCGTAATAATTTTTTTTTATAAATTTCAATAAAAAAATCTAAAAATTTGATGTCTTATTTCGAGACGGTTTTGAGATTTTTTTTATTTAAAAGCCTAACGACGAATAGGTAATTATTTTTAACACCAAATGCATTTTTACCGTAAGAGTGTTCACAGCTTTGTTAATTTTAAAGATAAGTACATGCAATTGAGCACAATTATTCTTTGAACGGTTCTTGACAATTTCAGATGGAATTCGCTTGAATTTATAGGTAAAGAGTCGACAATAATTTTTTTTTTGGAAATTTCAACAATAAAATGATATAAAATTTCAATTTTTTTGCTTAATACATTGTTTTTAATAAAAAAATCTAAAAGTTTGATGTCTTACCTCAGAACAATTTTGAGATTTTTTTAATTAAACATCTAACAACGAAGAGGTGAATATTTTTAACACCAAATGTATTTTTACCCTAAGAGTGGTCAAAGACCTGTTAAATTTAAAGATAAGTATATAAAATTGAACACGATCACTCTTTGAATGGTTCTTGACAATTTGATGTGCAACTCGCTTCAATTTATAGCTAAAAGATCAACAATAAAATTTAAAAGAAATGTTATAAAACACAACAATTAAAATATTAATTATTTTAATTGTTGTTTTTTTGTTAGTGGCACTTAATAAAAGATTTTAAACCCGGTAGACAAGTGGTTCAATTGTGGTTTGTGTTAAATGTTGAATGTTGAAAATAAAAGTTAAAAGATAAATGTTGTTATATTGTTAAATAAAGATGTTTCATAACATTTCTTTTGAATTTTATTGTTGATCTTTTAGCTATAAATTGAAGCGAGTTGCACATCAAATTGTCAAGAACCATTCAAAGAGTGATCGTGTTCAATTTTATATACTTATCTTTAAATTTAACAGGTCTTTGACCACTCTTAGGGTAAAAATGCATTTGGTGTTAAAAATATTCACCTCTTCGTTGTTAGATATTTAATTAAAAAAATCTCAAAATTGTTTTGAGATAAGACATCAAACTTTTAGATTTTTTTATTAAAAACAATAAAAACAATGTATTAAGCAAAAAAATTGAAATTTTATATCGTTTTATTGTTGAAATTTCCAAGAAATAAAAAAAAAATTATTGTCAACTCTTTACCTACAAATTCAAGCGAATTCAAGCGAATTCCATCTGAAATTGTCAAGAACCGTTCAAAGAATAATGGGCCATTCCCCTATAGTTGCATTTTATCGTTTTAGTGTGTTTTAGGTGTGTAGTATGCTAAATTATAATTTTTACATTCATTATATTCTTCAAAAAGTGAATAGACCATCAACTATTTAAATTTTAAGATTATAAGAACTAGTCAACTAGATTATTATTTCCACTAGAATTTTAAGGTGACGTAAAAGGCCCACAACCAATCATGTGTAACCATCATTTCGCTGAGTTGGCAAGATTCGCAATTTGGCGTTTATTAACTTCAAATTATATTAATGAGTCATTAGTTGTTTGATGTAATTAATATTGAATAATATTGATAATTACAATCATTTTCATTGCTAACATGACACGAAAATATTGCTTTGTTCCAACTTGCAAAAATACTAGTGAAAATGTGCCTTCAAAAATATTTTTAACGGTACCCAAAAAAATGGAAAGAAGACGGAATTGGTTTCAAGCTGCAAAAATAGAAACACCTTTGCTAGTTTCACATTCTGTGTATTGCTGTGAAGACCACTTCAACGTGTGTTAAACAAACTTTTAAAAATTGAGTAAAAAAAATATATTTAAATAATTTTTATTATAGCTTGAAGAAGATTGTGAAAACTGGATGTTTTACAAAACAATAGGCAGTTATTTGAGACTAAAACCTAATGTTGTGCCTCACAAATTAATTACATGTTATGTAGAAGCTTCCACACCAATAAGCTCCATAACTAACATCGATAAAAAAAGAAAACTAGAAAATATTGAAATTTTTTAAACTTTGTCAAAAACTATTAGAAAAACAAATTTAGAAATGCCATCAACATCCCAAGAAATGAATTTTAACCAACCTATGCATAATACAGAACCCCGTACAACTAACAGCAAAATATGTATTAAAACAAAATCTCATGGAACACAAGTAGATGTGAAAAAGTCAAATCGTAGCGTAGGATCAAATACAACTGTTGAAAAAATTGATGTTGCAACTTCACCAATACATCACTTTCAACATGCAGTGCCTCATGTTTTTGGTACAAAACAAAAACCACAAACTACAAATTCGCCCTTATCGTGTTCCTCTTCCTCAACTGTATCAAGTTCACCGTCATCTAAATTAAGTTTGGAAACGTACTCAATTTTTGAATCACCATCATCACCATCATCATTGTCATCATCAGAAAATGAAGACATTCTAAATTATAAATTAAGTTAGCTTAAGGAGGAAAGACAGAAGACTACGCTGCAACTTATAGCCCTGCATCCGATATTTTATCTAGGACTTCCAAAAAATGTTGTTAAAATAATAGGCATCATTCAGCAAAAAGAAAACATTTCTTATGTTAATGTATTGATAACCTTAAAAAAAATTCGATTAGATGAAACGTATCTTGGATTGTCACTTGATTTTGGAATGAGTGTGTCTCAAATACAAAGAATATTTGTAAACTCAGTTCCAAAAATTGCAAATGCATTGCAAAATTTAATATTCTGGCCAGAAGCCAAAGATATAAAAAAATTATTACCAATATCTTTTAGAGCAAGATACGGGACTATTCAAAGTATCATAGACTGTTTTGAGGTTGAAATTGAAAAGCCTTCAAATCCCGTTTTTCAAGCTAGCACATGGTCCGAATATAAACACTGCAACACAGTCAAATTTTTAATATCAAGTACTCCTAATGGATTCATAAATTTTATTTCAGAAGGATATGCTGGAAGGATTACAGATAAAGAAATTGTTATAAAAAGTGAATTTATTAAAAAACTGCCTGGCGGGGCAAATGTTTTAGCAGACAGAGGTTTTAAACACGTTAGTGCTTTAATAGAGGCAAAAGGGTGCACATTGGTAACACCTCCTAGTGTCAGTGCAACACAAAAAAGCACTAAAGAAGAGGTGAAACTAAGCAAAAGAATTGCATCACTGCGTATTCACATTGAAAGAGTGATACGAAGAGTTCGTGAATTTCACATTTTAAGACCGCATGCTTGTGTTAATCACAACATAATTTGTCTTTTAAACCATATATTTATTATAGTTTGTGGAATAATTAATTTACAGAATCCTGTAATATAAAATATATTTAATTATATTTTATATAAAATAAAAATTAAAAAAAAGTAAACGCAGTTTTAAATATAATTCCAAGAGGATGTCAAACATTTGCAGCGACATTACTCTCTGATTTCAGAAAGTCTGATGTTAGAAATTATAAAGATAATATACCAATTGACGGTAATGCTAAGTTACTATACGACCTTCATGACTTAATTAAAATAAAAATATATTTATTTTTCATATTTCTGTGTTTATTTGAATGCAGCGTTTAAAGGTTAAGAAGTTAGTATAGGATAGTTAGCATTTTTCCAAAACATTTCCGCACGCCCCAAAAGTTCTACTATTTTTTCTTCGTCCAACTGAACCTCAACAATCTGAAATTTTCGTGACTGTTCAAAATCTGGAGACGCAACACAAAATAGACCTTTTTTTTGTGGGAAAAAAACATTTGAAGCTGAAGTTGGTAATAATTTTTTTTCATGGCATTTCACTTCCAGCGCAAATTCATCAGCGATACCATCTGGTGAAGCACCAAATATTGGATATTCTTTCTTTAAATATATACCAGCTTTTCTAATACATATTTGTTTAATCCTACCAACTTCTTTTAATACAAGTGGTTCCAAACTTTTTCCCCTCGATATGGCTTCACTTTCTAATGGAGGTGAAGCACCCATAATTTTTTCTGTTAGTGAGCCAGACAGCACTTTACAGCATGCTGCTTCATGCACTGTGATGAAGCTGTGATGCGTCCATAACGTACTTCATACCAATCTAAAGACTCTGACTGATTTCTCGTTTTTTTTTCCACATCACTGCACAAATCTTCCGTCAAAATAGATTTTGCATATTCCATAAAATCTTCAGCGCACTTATTGTTGCCGCCATCATACTTTTTATATGACATCATAGTTTGATGAATTGATACACATTCAAACTTTGGTTTTTTAAATAGTCTAAAAACACTTCCATCAGCCTCTGAACATGTTGAAAGTACTTCTTCCAGAAATTGAGAAGATTTAGGTCCTAACGTAGGTGGCTTCTTAGATGTAAAAGATGTTATAGCCATATCTGATCTACATACTTTAGATAAATTCGATGCTTTCCAAAAACATTTAACCTCTGTTGTTGAAGGTTCCTCACTTCTTCGGTGAAGCCATAATAAAAAAGCAACACCATGTTTACAACCACCTGAATATTTAAATTAAAAATTATTATTAAACTTAGTTGAAACCTTTATATTCTTGATAAAGCTTTTTAACCTAAAGATGCTGCACAGTCCAAACATTCGGAGCTTAGAACTTCTCCCCCGTCTTCATTTATAATTGCACACACATTGTAGCTTTTTTTGTGAATTTTATGTTCTGGTGTAATTCTCGCCTTTACTGTACAAAGAGGTTTCGTTCTTTTCAACTGTACATAAGCAACTGCATTGTCACCGTAGCTTTCTTTGGCTGATCTAGAAATTTAAGTATCCACATTGTAACGTAACATCAAATTATATTAAAATGTTCTAGATCTCTTTTGATAGTACCAATAAGCAATAACACAAAATACTCATGAGTTGCATTCGCCGTATATCGGTACTGGCAAAGTTTTTTACTAAAAATATCATAAATACCTTTTAGTTTTCACATTTCGCACTTCAGCAATTAAAAAGTTTATGTTTGATATATAAAAACTATTCACCATATCACTATCAACTACCGGCAAATTGTCTGAGGCTCCTTTCACAAATTCATCATCAATCTTGAGCATTGTATATTATTAGCTATCCAAGAAACATACAATCGACTACAAAACACTAATAAAATTGTTCATACATTTCGCCGTCACTTAAATTATCATCCGATAATGTGGCGTTTTGAGCTGCGCCAACTGAGAAATATATCGACAATTTTTTCATTGGCTGTAGGTCTTTTACGTCATTTAAATTAATTTGTGAAAAAGTGAACAAAATTTCCAATTTTAGAAAATTAATCCTAAGGTAATTTGTGTACCAATCGCGAAAAAAAAAATTACGTATATATTATATTTTAATGTTCTATTTATCTACACAAAGAACAAAACATGTGGGAAAGCCCCATTGTGCTCAATTGCATGTACTCATCTTTAAAATTAACAAAGCTGTGACCACTCTTACGGTAAAAATGCATTTGGTGTTAAAAATAATTACCTCTTCGTCGTTAGGCTTTTAAATAAAAAAATCTCAAAACCGTCTCGAGATAAGACATCAAATTTTTAGATTTTTTTATTGAAATTCATAAAAAAAAATTATTACGCCAACGGGAGATGGTTGAACTCAGACCAATTTTACACTGCTTTATATACCATCATGTAAAAAGAATGTTTGAGACTTTTTAAATTTCATACCAAGATGACCTGTAAATAAAGAATGGCGCAATCAAATTTCGAAAACAGAATTAAAATCCGTTTTGGGTTTCCAAAATTATTACGTTTCAAAAACAGTCCAAATTTTAGGGGGTGACACTTTCATTTTTGAGCAGTGTATATATAATTCCAAAAAACTTAAAATTTATAATAGATACCGAATCGTCAAAAACATTGATTAGTCCCAGAATAGTAAACTAATACTATTTAGATTTTATACAAACGAAGCCTTTTAAAATTAAAACGGCACATCAAACTTCATGTCATAATTATGTCGCCAAATATTCCTCTACCAAAAATATTCAAAACTAAAGAATATTCTACTTTCCACATATTTGAATTTAACACTAATTACGATAGGTTAGTAGATCTTTTAAAACATTTAGGGGCAACTATTGATTTTTTTTAAAAATGTGTTGTACACAAAACACGGTTTGATTCCAATATACTTTGAAATTCCAAAGTCAAAACAAATGTACTTAAAATCTAGACATCAACATATAGTTAAAGTTCCTGTAAAATCAAATCTTAATCATGGAATTATTAGTTATACAAAACTAGCCGATGGTGTTGAAATCCTGGAATGTTTAGTAAAAATCTAAAATTGCGAAGCATATTTAACAATTACAAATGGCAATGATTCACGTCAGAAAATTATAATTAATCCTCTAGAAATTACAGCCGGTCGAAGACATAGAAATTAATTTTCAAAAGTACCAACAAAATTTTGTAACCGATAAACTATTGAAAAAAAAACTTAAAGAATCTGAGACTAAATCATTTAAATTCAGAAGAAAATCAAGCAATAAAGAAAATTTGTTTCGAATATAGAGATATCTTTTATTGTACGAAACTACCATTGTCTTTTACTAATGTAGTTACACATGAAATTAAAACAAATGACGATAAACCTGTGTTTAAAAAAGCCTATAGGATGCCGAAATCACAGTTAGAAGAAACAGAAAAACAAGTAGCAGAAGTATTAGATAATGATATAATTCAACCTTCGCATAGCCCCCGGAGTAGCCCCGTAATAGTTGTACCAAAATGGACGCTTCAGGTAAACCTAAATATAGAATGGTCATTGATTATAAATTATTAAACGATAAATGCCGGGAAGATAAATATCCGTTGCCACATATTGCGGATATTCTAGACAAACTTGGTGAATGCCAATATTTTTCGACCATAGACCTTGCATCTGGTTACCACCAAATAGAGATGCATTCGCGAAACATAGAATAAAAGCATTTTTAACACCCAGAGGATATTATGAATATAAGAGAATGCCTTTCGGTCTGAAAAATGCACCTGCCACCGTCGCTTCAACTCTACAACTTCACGAAAAATGTTGACATCTTCTCAGTTGACATCTTCTCCTCGAACTGTTAACATGGCGATCAAATGCTCGTCATGTGAAAATCCAGTTTCGCGATACGAAGATACAATTACTTGTACAAAGAAATGTGCTCAAGTTTTCCACATTAAGTGTGTAAATATTACTTTGGAGGATTTCACTGCATTGAAAGTGAAAGGTCAAGTTAATAATTGGAGTTGTGCGGAATGTATAGTGGAATGTGTGCAACAAAAAGGTTCTATTAAATCAAGTGCCAGTTCTGGACTTTCATCCAATGATTCTAATTCTGATGACACAATGACGGGTTTACCTGTCGTATCAGTCATTAATAGGTACTTACCTAATAGGAAGAGGAAAGATCCCGACGAGGGAGAATATTTAATCGGCGATCTTGTTGTGTTAATCTCACAGATGATTAGCAAACAAGACGTTATGCACAGCACAATTATTTCTATGGGGAACAAAATTGAGGCACTCACTAGTGAAACGCATTTATTGCGAGATGAGTTGAACACCGTAAAACAGGGTATTTGTTCTAACAAGAATAACAATAATTTGCTAGGAATTCCGAATATCCGTGATAAGGATGCTGCTGTTCCCGCCACAACACCCAGCTCGGGTACAAAGTCTAGATCGGTACGCTCGCATACCAGCATAGTGAACCAGCCACACGCTGCCGCCTCGACCGTCTTGCCTGGCGCTCCATTATCATTCGCGAATGTTGTTTCCGACGGCTTTCAAACCGTTGTGAAGCGTAAGAAGAAAACAACTTCGACCCAAGGAACTGCATCGGTTGCACCAGATGACGCTTTCCAGAGTGCCCCTAAAAGAATGTGGCTCTATGTGGGTAAAGTTGCTAGCACGGTTAACACTGAAACCATAAAGAACTACATCACATCTAAACTAGCCAATGTTAATGCCGTGGACGTCATTCAGGCCCTGCCAGTTAAAGGAGCATCAAAATCCTTCAAACTTGGATTTTGTCAGGAACTTTACGATCGCCTAAAAGAAGCAGAGTTTTGGCCTAAAGGGGTCATAGTACGACGCTTCAATTTTAGTCGATCAAGTAACCAGTATGCGAACTTCCAAGAATCGAGCCTGGCTGCTAAACCCTTGGAAATTGGATCTACCACAGCTACCCAAGTTGTTGATGGTGCAGCTAACACAAATTTTCGGGACGGGGAAATGACAGATCCTCCGGCATAGATATAAGTCTATACTACCAAAACGTTCGAGGACTAAGGACTAAGTTATGTGCGCTATCACACTCTACTAAGTTAAGTAACTACAACATCATCGTATTAACTGAAACATGGCTAAACTCCGATTTTAGTCATGCTGAACTAGGCCTGAACAACTACGTTGTTTTGAGGAAAGACCGTAGTGCAGCAGACACCGGAAAATCCAGAGGAGGGGGGGTGTTGATAGCATTGCACAACAGTCTATCACATCTCTTCATCCCATCTCCAAACGGCAACAAAATACTGGATGAATTATGGGTCCTCATTAAGCTTCCGCACACCGACTTGCTCCTGTGCAGTGTCTACATTCCTCCTGGGTCACCCCGTGAAACATACGACTCCTTCAGCAAGTCCGTTGAGGTAATCCTAGCGCAGTATAGTGAATCGACTGTCTATATTATTGGTGACTTTAACTTACCTTCCATCGACTGGGCTAATGACGAAATGGGCATTTCAATAGCAAAAGTTCCCACAATTGCTGAGAGCTTAATTGAAATGTTTATGTTTAATAATTTGTACCAACATAATAACGTGTTCAACCAAAACAATGTGCAATTAGATCTGGTCTTCTCTAACTGCATCGAGTCATCTACTTCAGCGGCCATCGACGTGCTTTTACCCATTGACTTACATCATCCACCCCTAGCCATCAGTATTTTAAATAGTGCAAGTGTTCCAATTCTTATCACTGACGTAACGTGTTACGACTACAAGAAATGCAATTTTCAAGCTTTAAGTGACTGTTTATTGAGTGTGCACTGGGACAGTCTGTTTTCAGGTCTAAACACAGACCAGGCAGTGTTCGTTTTCTATGAGTGTGTATATGATCTTTTTGCTAAATTGATTCCCACTATTTGCATTCGTAACAAAAATAAGTTTCCAAAATGGTTTAGCATCGATTTGAAACAAGGAATTTTATTGAAGCGTTCAGCGCATAGGCAATACAAAATATCCGGCTCTGAAAACGATTATGCAACGTTCAGCAAACTCAGATCAGCTTGTAAATCACATGTCGAGTATTGTTACAAGGATCATATTAAAAGGGTAGAAACTTCAATCAAAGACGATGCTAAGCAGTTTTGGCACTATATTAACAGCCTCAAATCGGAAAATCAAATTCCGGCTACTATGACTTTGAACAATTCCACGGCCAGCACGGCTAACTCAATTAGTGAGCTGTTTAAGGAACATTTTGCCACTGTATATGAACCTAATGATGACAATTCAGACTCACACTCTAATATTCCAGAATCTACTAATTTAGTCAGCTGTTTTTCGTTTACCATATCGGAAATTTTGCACAAGCTGAATGAATTAGACATTAGGAAGGGTAAAGGACCGGACAATATTCCACCTTTAGTTCTCAATCGTTGTGCTTTTGCCTTTTCCAGACCCTTATGGTTGTTATTCAATTTGTCACTAACAACTGGCAGTTTTCCGGATGTATGGAAAACTTCCTATGTTACGCCTGTTTTCAAATCTGACACGAGAAGCTTAATTGTCAATTACAGACCTATTTCAATTATGTCTACAATACCTAAAATGCTCGAATCATTGCTAACAGAAAAGCTGTCCGTATTATTCAAAAACCGTATAGCTAAGGAACAGCATGGGTTCTGTAAAGGACGCTCCACAGTTACAAATTTGCTCATTTATGAATCTTACATAGCCAATGCCGTTTCCAGGGGAAAACAAGTTAATTCAGTCTACACCGACTTTTCAAAAGCGTTTGATAAACTAATCATTCAGTACTCTTTTTAAAGCTGAGCAAATTTGGTATCGTTGACCCTATGCTGTCCTGGTTTCGTTCATATTTATACAATCGATGTCAAATTGTTCATGTTAATGGTGGGTACTCAACAGAAATGCATGCCACTTCTGGAGTACCACAAGGTTCACACCTGGGACCACTATTGTTTAACATATTTATGAACGATGCTGTAGATGTCTTTGAATTTTGTGAAGTCTTACTGTTTGCGGATGATGCAAAGATGTTCTCTACAATCGAGAGCAACGATTGCATCTTAAAATTTCAGAGGGATTTAGACAACTTTTCTTGTTGGTGCAACTCGAATAAACTAAGCCTTAACACTAACAAATGTTCTCACATATGTTTTAATAGGAAAAAAAACCATTGGAATGCAACCTTTATCTAAATGGGCTAATTCTAAATACAGTTTCAAGCATCCGCGATCTAGGGATTATATTCGAGTCTAATCTGTCATTTGATCTTCATATACAGGGCATATGTAGCAAAGCACTAAAATGTTTAGGCTTTATTAAAAGATTTCTCCGATTTGAGCTGCCTCAAAATACTTTTTAATTCATTGGTGAGATCTCATCTTGAATATGCGTCGAATATTTGGTCACCATATTCCAAGTGCCATATTGACAGGATTGAGCGAATTCAAAAGAAATTTTTAACTTACGTGTCTTTTAAAATGGGAATACCAAATGAGCAAAAAGATTATATATTTTTACAGAACTCACTAAATTTGCGCACTTTGGCGGAAAGGCGGATTAACAGCGATATTTTATTGATGTACAAAATCATTAATAATATTATTGATAGTCCTGACCTTATTGCACTCGTATCCTTTTTTGTACCAGCTAGACCACTTAGAAACAGTCGCACTTTTCACACAAAGTCTTATAAAACCAATTTTTGCACTAATCACGCAATTAACCGTATTTCGCGTAATGCTAACACGACGTCAATCGATTTATTCAACTGTTCGCTCTTGAGCCTTAAAAAGCGCTTGTAGTTTGTTTTTGTTTGATTGCTGTTTACACAAAAAAGTGTATTTGTTGTTGTTTACATTTTTGCTTCGTCTCGTTTTTTGTCTTGTTTGTGTATTGTGTATTTTTATCTTTATCTTTGTGTTTTTACATTTTATATTTATATTTAAATTATTTTGTACCTTACATGTATCCTCTTGGGCAAGTCCCGTAATTAAATAAATAAATAAAAAATAAAAAATCAAAATTCTAAAAGTACTGTCCTATATACCCATATTCTCCTTATCTCATAAAATCCTTGTTTAATAAATACAGTAAAACAAAATGTCTCACAAAAATTTAAATAATCTCCCACGAGATGATTCGGAAGATGACGAAACAGAGCCTGAATTCAAACTCCAATTTCTATGTTCACTAATCCCAAAATCTTTCGATGGCTTAAGAATCGAATTTAATGAATTCATAACTAATTGTAACAATGCTATAAAATTAGCGCATCCATCTCAAATCGAAGCTCTTTTTGTATTCATTCTATTTAGAGTTAGAGGCAGTGCACGCGCACAAATTTATGGAAAACATCTTAATAGTTGGCGTTATTCACTTCCATGAACAAATTGATAAAGTTATTTCACGCATTTTAAATAATTTGCCACCAGATGAAGCAGCAAGAAAAGATAAAACAATTCAAGAACTGGCGTTGTCTAGATTTATCTATCACTCTCTACCAGAAATATCACGTTTCTTATGCGCACAAAATATTAAAACTACTTCTGAAGCTTTATCTCGAGCATTAGAGGAAGAAAAAGCAATTCAAATATGCTCATCTGAGGGAAAATTAAAATTTAATTCATATAATACAAACTCAAAATACTGCAAATATTGTAGACAATCCGGACACGACACAAAAACTTGCTTTAAAAAACCTTCAACCTCCGGAATTAATTATAACAATGAAAAACTAACTAATTCAAATTCTCAATATCAATCAAAAACTTGTAATTATTGTAAAAAGTCAGGGCACGTTATATCAGAATGTCGCAAAAGAGCATATAATAATAATAATAAGCAAAATCAAAATCAAACTCAGTATCGAAATCCAAATCAAACTCAGTATCGAAATCCAAATCAAACTCAATATAGAAATCCAAATCAAACTCAATATAAAAATCATAATCAAAATCAAGCTGACGTTCATTTAAACTCGCAAGACTTCCAGGACTCGAACACCGGTTCTTGGGAGTAAATCGTTCAGATAATCCAGGTGTCAATAAGTTACATGATCATGATCTAAATCAAACAAATTCAAATAAACTATCTAAAACTACACAAAATCTCTCAAATTCAAGTCACAATGCCTCTAATTGTGATAAAAATCAAATTGAAAAACCTAATTCTCTAATCCAATCTCAAACTGAAGTAAATCAGTTAATTAATTTAAATTTACTAAAACCTTCTGACAATAATCGTCAGTCAACGAAATCAATTTCTATAAAACAAACTCATCAACCAAATCATTTATAGATTCATCCAAACACAAAAAATCTTGTAGAAATAAATCAAAAAACAAATTCGAGTATACAAACTTATGGTACATTTCTAACTAATCCAAATGTAACCTACATTAAACTAAATTACAAAAACGCTGAATTCAAATTCTTAATAGATACAGGCGCAAACGTATCTTTAATTAAATATTCTAGGTTGAAAGAAATCAATTTTACACATAATCCTGAAGAAACTATTATACTTAATGGTCTCAGTTCTAATTCGCCAATCCAAACAATTGGTACAATGTTTCTAAAGCCAACAATTCACGATAAATCATTGAATATCAAATTTCATATTGTTCAAGAGGACACAAACATTCCTTTTGACGGACTAATTGGCAACGATTTTCTAAAAATCCAAGAAAACGCAGATATAAACTTCGATAAAAACGAACTCATACTAAAATCTTTACCATTTCCGCTAAAACTCCACCATAATTCTCAAATCAAATCAAATACTTTAATTCTAAGTCCTCGATCTGAAACAGTCATTGAATTAACTGTAAGTAATAATAACTTTACAGAAGGCATTTGCCAAGAAATTAAAATAGCTGATGGAATATTTCTAGCTAAAGCAATTGTTAAAGTCGTAAGTAATAAAATCAAAACTACTATATTAAATACCACTGATAATGAATTCAAAGTTCCAAATATTTCTGTAAGTTTAGAGCCATTTCATGCTCACGAAGCACACCATTTCTTTACAAATCCGATAAACTCTAATACCGAACAAAAACGTATACAACTTCTAAAAGAACATCTTCGCATAGATCATCTAAATCCTGAAGAAAATGTTTCAATATTAAAAATATGTGAAAAATATAATTCTATTTTCTACCTACCTGATGACATATTAACAAGTACTAATTTTATTCAACATCGAATCAATGTTACCGATCCAACACCTATACAAACAAAAATCTATAGATTTCCAATAGTCCACAAAGAAGAAGTTAATAGGCAAATAAATCAGATGGAAAAACAGGGAATAATTCGACCTTCAGTCTCACCATATTATAGTCCGATTTGGGTGGTCCCCAAAAAATTGGACGTCTCCGGGCAAAAAAAATGGAGAATTGTAATTGACTACCGCAAGTTAAACGACGTTACTGACGGAGATGCCTACCCCCTTCCCAATATCGAAGAAATCTTAGATCAATTAGGACATTCTAAGTACTTTACCACTCTAGACTTAGCTAGGGGATTCCACCAAATTCAAATGCACCCTAGCGATGCTTCTAAAACTGCTTTCTCTACCCCCAATGGACATTTCGAATTTAACCGAATGCCCTTTGGATTGCATAACGCACCTGCAACGTTCCAAAGACTCATAAACACCGTTCTAACGGGACTACAAGAATTGCAATGCTTTGTATATTTAGACGATATCGTGATATATGCCAGTTCCATAGATAAACATTCTCAAAAATTAATTTCAATATTTGATAGACTAAGCAAAATAATTTATTATTACAACCAGATAAATGCGAATTCATGCGACATGAAGTCGCCTACCTAGGTCATATCATCAATGAAAACGGCGTTTCACCTAACCCCGATAAAATTAAATGTATTTTAAACTATCCACATCCGAAAAATCCTAAACAGATAAAACAACTTCTTGGTCTTGTTGGATATTATCGCAAATTCTTTAAAGACTTTGCTAGAATAATAAAACCCCTTACCGAATTATTTAAGAAAATCGCACAACAAGATGCTTTTGATCAAATCCGACAAATACTAACGACTGAACCAATTCTCAAATTTCCAAATTTTAATAAACAATTTGTTTTAACAACTGATGCATCTAACTATGCAATCAGTGCAATACCTTCTCAAGGAGAAATTGGGAAAGATCTCCCAATATCATACGCGTCTCGAACATTAAACCAAGCAGAAATAAACTATTCCACAACGGAAAAAGAATTATTAGCCATAGTCTGGGCTACCAATCAATATCGACCTTACCTTTACGGAAAGAAATTCTTAATTTTAACTGATCATCGACCTTTGACATGGTCGTTCAATTGTAAAAATCCAAATAGTCGCCTCATGCGCTGGAGACTTAAGTTAGAGGAATACGAATACGAAATTAAATATAAACCAGGAAGAGTTAATTCAAACGTAGATGCTTTATCAAGAAATCCTGTTGTAAACTCAAGTTTAATTGAAAATAATACAAATTCGGTAGACAATGACATTTTCATAATAAACACAGATGAAACATATGATCAATTTGTTAAATTTCATTATGAAACAAATATTATTCCTGAAATAAAATTAATAAAAGAAAACATATTTAAAAAATTTCCTAATGCATTTATTTATTCGAAAGATATCGATGAAAATAATACTTACCATCAGAATATATTTTCTTGTCAGGATATCAACACCCTTTCAGCAGATATATCTTTATATGATACTGTAACTTTAACCAATGCAAAAGAAGAAAGAACTTTTCTACTAATTAGCAAACTAAATTTTTTCGATAAATTATCTTATAAGTGTATTTTTCATTCATTAAAGAATTTACGTATAGTTTTGAAGAAACACAAAATTCAACAAATGTATTTACAAAACCCTATAGAGGATAATCCTCACTTAAAACAAGACATGTTTAACGAAATGATAGATTTTATATTGTCAAAATCCAATATTGAAATAATTCTAGTTAATAAGCCCAAAATTCAACCCCAAACTAAAGACGAAATAAAACAAATCTTAGAACAAAATCATTCTTCATCCATTTCTGGTCACTCATACTTAAGAACCTATAAAAAGATCAAAGAAATCTATAAATGGTCTAATATGAAAAAAGATATCAAATCTTTTATCAAATCATGTCCTTCTTGTCATATAAACAAATTACAAACCTGGAAAAGCACCATTATTACTCCAATCTAAAACTAAAAGTTAATCGCGCACATCAAATCGCTCGTGACAATATTATCAAATCTAAAGAATCTTCTAAACAATATTATGATAGAAATTCACGAACTCAAAATTTCAATGTTAATGATTTAGTTTACATTATAAACAAACAAATTAAACCAGGATTAAGTAGAAAACTTACCCCAAACTATAAAGGTCCATATAAAATTCTTAAAGTAAATGACAATCAAACTGTGTTATTGGAAATATCTAACAAAAAGCATATAATTTATCATACTAATATGCTAAAATTATTTGTTTCAGATGATTCTGATTC
>CAUVYR010000024.1:106497-165979 GCA_963556235.1 Cryptophagus acutangulus
CGCTTACCGAAAAGGCTCGTGCAATGATACACGGTGCCGAATTGGATAAACGTTTTTGGGGCGAGGCAGTACTAACTGCCACATATTTAATAAATTTGACCCCTACTAAAGCGATCAGTCAAAATAAACTACCATTTGAACTGTGGCATTACAAAAAGCCCAGACTACAGCACTTGAAAGTGTTCGGTTCAACCGTGTATATACACAACAAAACCAGAAAAACTAAGTTTGATGAAAAATCATTCAAAGGTATACTGGTTGGGTACGAACCTAATGGCTATAAAGTTTTCAATCCGGAAACTTGTAAGTTTATAATAGCACGTGACGTCATTTTTGACGAAATACATTTTAAAACATCAAGACCATTATTAATACTTGATGAAGGGGTTGGAAATGAAAACTCCGATGATGACAAAAATGAAACATCATCAATATGTAATGTACCTGATCAACAGCTGGAATCTAGTACCAATGACCTAGAAACCAATGTTAATAAATCTGTCAATGAAACAGATAAAGCAATCTTAAACGAAGATGAAGCTACTGAAATTAGACGAAGCGAAAGAATAAAAAAACGCCCTACAGTTTCATACAAAAATGTTGATTTTGAAAACTACTTCATGTGTGCACAATCCTTAATTTGCAAAATTCCGACAAGTTATAAAGAAATAACTGAACGGGATGATAAAGTTAAATGGGAAAAAGCCATAAATGAAGAAATCAATTCACTTTTAGAAAATGAAACATGGTCGTTAGTGCCTAAACCAGTAAATAAAAATATCGTAGATTGCAAGTGGGTTTTCACAATCAAAAATGATTCTTTTGGAAACCCTAATAAATACAAAGCCCGGTTAGTAGCGAGAGGTTTTAGTCAACAATATTTATTAGACTATGATGAAACTTTTGCACCGGTTGCACGTATGACCACTTTCAGAATTCTTTTAGCTTTTGCCAATCAATTCAATTTATTAATCCATCAGATGGATGTTAAAACTGCCTTCTTAAATGGCATTTTAAAGGAAGAGATTTATATGCGAGTACCTGATGGAGTTAATGTTAAAAACGATAATCTAGTTTGCAAATTAAATAAATCGTTGTATGGTTTAAAACAATCCGCAAGGTGTTGGTTTGAGCGTTTTGATCAAATATTAAAACAACATAATTTTAAAAATTCTACTGTTGATCATTGTTTATATCTCTTAGACCGAGGAAATGTTAATCAAAATATTTATGTTGTATTATATGTAGACGATCTTTTAATCGCTACTGAGAACAATGATACAATGTCAAATTTTAAAAAATATTTAATGCAACAATTTCGCATGATAGATTTACAAGAAATAAAGCTCTTTTTAGGTATTAATATCGAGAGAAACAAAAATGAAATTATTTTAGATCAAACTGCATATTTGAAAACAGTTCTTAATAAATTTAACATGAGCGACTGTAAATCAGTTAGCACACCACTTCCAATGAAATTGGACTATGTAGCTTTAAACTCAGACACAAGTTGTGATGCACCATGCAGAAATCTTATCGGTTGTTTAATGTATGCAATGTTATGCACTCGACCAGATTTGTGTACAGCTACTAATATCTTAAGTAGATATCAAAGCAAAAATAACACAGAACTCTGGCAATGTCTTAAAAGAGTGTTAAGATATATTAAAGGTACAATTAAACTTAAATTAACATATAAAAAGAGCGATTTTAATGAGATACTAGTAGGTTTTGTAGATTCTGATTGGGGCAGTAACGAAACCGATCGAAAAAGTACAACAGGTTATTTATTTCAATTATTTGAAAATTGTACAATATGCTGGAATACTAAACGACAAAATTCAGTCGCAGCCTCATCTACTGAAGCTGAGTATATGGCACTTTTCGAAGGGGTTCGTGAAGCCTTATTGCTAAAAAGTTTAGTAAATAGTATTAACTTAGAAATAATACAGCCAATAATTATTTATGCAGACAACACTGTTGTATTTCAATAGCAAATAATCCTACTGCTCATAAACGCTCAAAACATATTGATATAAAGTACCATTTTTCAAGGCAACAAATAAATAATAAAGTAATAACTTTGCAATATATTCCTACAGGTGAACAACTGGCTGATGTCTTCACGAAGCAACTTCCAGCTCCAAAATTACAAGAAATTCGACTTAAGATTGGTCTCAAAGAATAATTCCAAATGCTTGTAATGTTTATGGTTCTTTAAGTTGTAACTACATTTTATATGTAGATAAAGATAATTTTTTTTTTATTTTTATAAATTTTTTTTGTGCTAAGTAAAGCAAGCAAATCATATGGTCTGATTGGGTTTTTCACTAGGGTTTTACCTAATCCATTGCAATGAATGTTGGATCAATATATATGTATGTACCCTAGAAATGCACTTGAATTTTTCTTCATGTTCATAATCTTATAAAATTATTTTGTTATAAATCGATTAAATTTTGAGGAGGAGTATTGAATTATGTCTATTTCATAGACTAAACAAAATATAAATCTATTTAGTATATTATTATTATATAGTCTTAAATGCGTACGTATTCATAATTATTAGTTATAGCTTATGTAGTTTTTATTTAATAAAAACAGTCTATACTAAAGTGTCTCCTCAGATATAAAATAAACATCTAAGGGTTTATTTATACAATCGATGCTGCATTTACAAATATGTTCTAAACTTAAATATAAGATTATCATTCTTGATTCTTCTTTAAACGCGTGAGGATGTGCATAATAAATATAATATAAAACGATCCGGTGTTTTATTAATTCACTAAGACTACCATATCCCAATACCATCTGCTTCAATAAAATAGCCTTTTGCTTGCATTGCGGTAGAAATTTCTATCCAAAGATTTTTTTTTTTAATTTTTGGGTTTCTGAATTTAAGTTTCCTTGTTTCGTATTCAGAAAGCATCAATAATGTGCTTTCATGGGTCCATTTGAATATTTCTGCTATAAAATTTTAAATCTAATTTTTTTGAAACATGGATTTAGTTATTATACGGTACGTTCTTCTTCCGCTTCCTGCACACTAACTGAAGAAGTTGCCGATGCCGTTGGTATAATATCACCATTCGTATTTGCACTTGTACTTGCAACACTTTGCATAATCACATTCTTTTCATTATTTTCTAAATATAGTTAAGTTAATTTAACTCTTTCCATATTAAATTTATTTTTTGTATTTATTACCTGGGTTTGAGTTAATCCATTTAATTTTACCATCCTTTCCCATCACAACATTTTGTAAGAATATAGGTTTTCGTCTATTCTCGGGTTTATTCATATTCATTATTCTCGGGTTTATAATAACGCAATTATTTATTTATAATTTAATATATTTATTTTAAAAATTCGCAATTGACAGAAGTAAATTATTATTTAAAATGATAATATTGCTCACTGTTTTATCATCAGAGAAAATGCTGACCATAGTTAGCATACATTTTTTAGGCTAACTATTTTGGTTAGCGGCTAGATGTCAATACTAGATTAGCAATGCCATTCAGCGCCACCGCTTAGTTAGCATGTCAGCCGCTAAGGTCGGCTGAATGCGCCCAATATACTATTCCTATACTATTATAATGAGAATAATCTATCACTTGTTTACTGCTAAATTAAAAATTGACAATTGAGAATTGAATATTATTTTTTGTACCGTACCTAAAATTTATTAATAATTTATTTTATCTGGTTTGATATTAGGTGTTGGAATACATAATTCATCGGTATTGCAACAGTTGGGAATCACCAGAGTTAGTAGTTTGTCACCTATTGAGAGACATTTATATAAAATAATTCAAAACAAAAACCGTCATGTTTTCAAACTTAAAAGTAGCATTAGAAAATTAAAAAAATTAAATAAAGAAGCTGTAGATGAAATTGAACAAACAATGGAAAAGAAAATTTCGGCAAAATATAACAAAAAACATTTAAAGTTTTTGTGCTGTCAATTAAGGAATATGACGAAGTCAAGACCTACATGGGATACTGATTTTAAGGTAGCATCTTTAGCGGCATATAAAAAGGGGCCAAGATGCTATAAGTTTATGCGTCAGCTTTTTCCTTTACCCAGCCCTAGTGTAATAAAATCAATTTTGAGTGGAATTCCATTTGAAGCTGGCATCAATGCAACATACATGGATAAATTAAAATGTCGATTTAGTAACATGGAATCGATGTCAAGATATGTTATCTTAATGTTTGACGAAATGTCGATATCCCGGAATTTTCAATATGATATTGCAACTGATCAAGTATATGGTTACGTGGATTTGGGATCACTTGGAAGACAAAACGTTGAAGCTGATCATGCATTAGTTTTCATGGTTAAAGGTCTATTTAGATCTTGGAAGCAACCTGTGGCGTATTATTTTACAAAAGATCATATTAAGACTGCTCCTTTACAAGTATGAAGAAAATCTGAGCGACAAATTAAATAAATTTATATATCATATATTTGCAGGTTTTGCTTAAAGAAGTACTAACAAAGTTGCAGAACTTAGGGGCAAAAGTTGTTGCAACTGTGTGCGATCAGGGGTCCACCAATAGAGGTGCCATAAATCAATTACAACGATTACATAAACCTACAGACAAAGAAGACGGTCCATGGTTTAATTTGAATGGGGAAACCATTGTAAATATCTACGATGCATGCCATTTATGGAAAAATGTGAGAACAGCTTTGTACAACTACGATATAAGATTTGCTCCTAATAAAGCTGCTAAATGGAAATACATAGTACAAGCTTACCAATTGGACCAAAAACAAAGGCTTCAAATAATGTATAAAGTGAAAATTTATTATTTTCACATGCACAAGTCATACATAAAAATGAAAGTGAAATATGCTGTGCAACTTTTAAGTCGAAGCACTGCAATAGCAATAAAAACATATAGTGCGGCTAATCAATCAGAAGAGGTTAATACTCAAAGGTTACCAACGGAAGCACTACAAACATGTGAATACATAGATTTTTTGGATCAATTGTTTGACTCATTAAATTCGAATGATGTTTACAACTCATTGAAGCCGTCAAAATGTGCAATCTCCGAAAAGTCGCCACATATTCAATTATGGAATAAAGCGATTCCATGAACAAAAAAATAAAATAATTGACATATCGTCATTGTTACTAATACGAAAATATTATAAAGAGAAAAATTATAATTTTACTAGTAACAATGAAAAAACAAGTAGTAGGAAACTAAATATTTGAAAACATTTGTGAGCTAAATAAGTTTATACTGGTTTTTATAAATTAGAAACTGGAAATTTGTTTTTGAAATCTGCTTTATAATGATGATAATCATGACCACCGTTAATCAAGTAAGTTATGCAATAATTCATTTACTATGTTTTTGATACTTAATTTTTAATTTTCAGAACTGTAAAGCACCAAGGAATATAGTTATATATTTTGGAAATCCTTCAACCCATCTCAAGATCATGGATGTTACCTAATTTATCAAACATCTAGTTTTGGTTGCTGGTAATTTCTTTCACTAAACATAAATTTTGCTTAAATTTAAGTTTTGTTATAATTTTTCAGAACAATCATGCAATGATTGTGCAGTGCAAGAAAATGTTGCTAAGAAAGAACAGTGTGCAATGTATAGAAAATGTTGCTAAAGAAGTCGCAATTTTTGAAGATGAAGATACGAAATTGGAATATTTGCTGTCAAAGATCGTTATATAATTCAATAATAATTAGTGTTGTGCATTATGTAGATAAATTTATCAGTATTCATATCCTAAGGACATTGATAATAACAAAATAATTGTGAACAGTTTTTTACTCTATTTTTTACAAGAATGTGTAATTATTTTCGATCAAAATTTGATATCTGTTTACGTCAGTTTTTACTCTTTTGGAAGAATTATTACTGTTTATATTATGTTTTTTAATTTTTATATTGCTTAGTAATCTAAAAACGAAAATAGGGCTTCCTTAAATAGTAATGCGGAAATGCAATTTCAGGTTTTTCAGTTTGTTTGTTTAAAAATTAATTATCTTATCTCGATAAAAATCAGATGATTTATGCTCAACACTGAATATATTTTAATTATTAAGTATTATGTATTTATTAAGTATTATGTATTTATTAAGTATTAATAACATGATTGACACAATAAAATGATTCACAAACATAAATTATTTTATTTATTTATTATGTTTTAGAATAGAATATAAAAATATAAATGAATTAGGAATTTCAAATTGCGCGCTTTATGGTTTAGTATATGGCTAAGTAAAGTACAGCGCTGGTGTCAATCCAAGTATCCATATAAATACTGTGTATTCATTCATCTCTTAGTATTTATCCATGGCCATAAGCCTAGGCAAAAGTTATTTGCCTGCGACATATATAATGTTTACACACATAATTTATAACAAATTAAGCCGGGTTTATGCTTAACTAACAACTTGCAATTAACAACTTTCAACTAACTTCAAGAAAGATAAATCATATGTTTGCTATGGAAGCGTTTATGCTCCTCTGAACCATTAACAACTTGTCAATTACCACTTAGAAGCAAAGTTGGGAATATTCAACTTAAGAACCTTAATTGCTAGTTAACACATGCGCAATCTCTACAAATTTAGTAACTGCGTTCGTTTTAACTGTTTCTGCTATTCGTGTAAATCAGGGTGTAAATAGAACACAGTTAAAGATTGAAGGTAACCTAACCACAACTTTTAATAAACCGACGTGTGTGTATCAGTTCGACTCAAACAACACTATCGATATATATTGTTAAAAATGTACAGCAGTTGTAGTCAAAACATTGAATCCTGTGATGAGGATTTGGTAAAACTCATCGAAACATTTCCACAATTGTTCGATAAAACGAAGAAAGGGTACAAGGATAAAATTAGCAAAGAGAATGCCTGACAGAGTATTGGAGCCATTTTAACTCGTACGTATAAAATAAATTTTATTTAATTATTATAGTAGTAATAATAATATATTTTTAGCCGATCAATGTGAACGTCGTTTTGTTACATTGAGAAACAAATATGCAACCCTGAAACCGTAGAAGCAAGGAAGCCCCGTCTAGATCTGGAGCTGCGGAAATCAACAGTTGGTCTCTTTATCCACTAATGGGGTATTTAGACAATTTTATGGTTGCCAGGAAGTATGTTTTAATTTTTAAATAGTAATTTTTCCACTACCATACAAAAAGTGATGTTTGTAACCCTTATAACAGACATGATATCGAAAGTAGATATTAAAACAATCGAGCAGCAGGCACAAAAAGTAGAACTTTCTGTTCCGGGACTGACAAGTAAAGCAATGTAAAAACGTTAAACATGAAAAAAATTGAAATTTATTCGAATACAATACACATTTGTACACACATACAGTACAACACGTCTTTGAATTTATCTGGTAATGAAGAACCACCAGTTCGTTAGCTACTTTTTCAATACGATTACTTAACATTGTTTAGCTGTATTTTGATTCTAACACACCTTTTGGAAGTTTGTTCTAAAATTCGTAATTTGTAATTGCCTGCTGTTCGATTGTTTAATTTTTTACATTACAAGGCAGGTATATCAAGGCAGGTATAGAAATGACTGGCTCGCCAGTCATTTCTTTGTAAAAACTTTTTACTGGCTAGCCAGTAAGGAAATTGTTTACACGTTTGTTTTTTGTAATAACATTTACAAGCAACCAACAAATTAAATACTATTATTTTCGTTATCCTGTTGTTAAGCTCAAAAACTTCACTTATTTGTATGGTACCATAAAAAAAACTTTTCCCACTTGTCCCAATTTTAATAAAATGAGTCTACCAATACTTATACGAGTACATTTATTTTAGAAGGGAAATGTAGATCCGACAATCTGCAAAGAACGATGCACAAGTGACATGCGAACGAACTCGACTGGCCTCCCTGGTTTTTGAAAAGAATGCTGAACCCTCTCCTTACGATTCCTTAAACATAATAATTCCATCAACACCAAACTCCTCATCAAACTCCACGTCATCTATGTTTTCGCCAACCCTATCTAACATCCTTTCCAGAGATAATAGAGAGAGAAGATTGCACACTGTGGAAAAGGCTAGGGCGATTTAAAAGCTACTTTAACGCTATCTCGCGATTGGTTATACAATTGTAGACCTAAAAAGTAGCAGAATTATAAACATCTGCTGACGAATGGTTTGTAGCCATGCTAAATATATTTTGCGCGGTAAATTTAAATGTATTATTATTATTATTTTAAAGGTAAATTAAACAATATAATTTTCCTACAATCGCATATAAAAGTAAGCCTTTGTGCTTCCATTTGACAACGAAAAGTTAGCGTTTTCCGAGGAGTTGTCACTTTCCCGCTCTAGATCTTTTTGCTGATTTTCCCGCTCGCTAAATCAAAACAATGCAGTAAAACAATAGTTTTTGTTTTTAGAAATGAGCGTTTCTTGGTTACCGATGATATAATCACATTTTTATTTGTTGTCAAAATATTAATTTTACATTTTTGCAACAAAAATTTAATTTAAAATCGATTGTAGGAAAAATCTTGTGTGTATTTCGAGCGCAAAGTGTTTTTGTCGCTCTCGCCAGATTGTCGTGCTCCGCTATCGCGTCGCACGACAACATTCTGGCTCGCGCGACAAAGTATCACTTTGCGCTCTTAATACACAAATAGCTATTTGCTACAATATTTATTATTTTTTACACATTTTTTACACATATTTACACATAAATGATTACATTAAACTAAAATATTTTATATAATATCAAATATAAAAATAAATAGAATTATGTTGATGGGTCCCTCCTCTTTATAAAATACTCGTATGTAAGTAGATAGAAGAGGAGAGTTCTGAATCCTCCCTGGTAGTCCGGACTCTTTCTAACACATACAAACATATGTTTTTCTCACTCGCACTCATTTGTGAAATTTTTTTTTATTTTGTTGGTAGTAGATTTACGTGCAGTGGGGGAACTCTGTGCATTGTAGAATTCTATTTATTGCTACGAAACGATATGTGTGGTACTCTGTGCGTTTTTTTTTCTCCCCTCCACACAAAATTCTTGCTTTGCAAGACGATACCTATATACGTGTAGTGTTATGCGATAGAATATGAGATAGGAAGAGATAGAAATATTTGCATATAGTTTCATCTTCTGCCGCTAGGGGTTTGTTTTGGTTTTTGGGTTTGTTTTTAGTTTGGTTTGTTTAAATTTGTGCTTGATTTTCATTTTGCCGAATTTTAATATAATTACCCAAAATGAGAGTGACACAAGAACATTGGCGTGTGTTTCTGGACATCGCAGAGAAAAATTCATCATTAATAACAAACAAGTTCAATAAGATCCCGTCGCAAAGAATGACAATGCGGCAAAAACTTTTAGAGGTGCCGGCACAGCCACAACATTATTGGTTACTTCAATACGCGGAAGAATCCGGTTCATCACGTATTGAACCATATCCTTCGTGAGACGAAAACATTGTTTAAAGTGAATGTCGCTTAGCAAAAACGGATCACTTTCTTCGCGCATTAAACGCCTCTCTCTGTTGAAGGCTCTAATTTCATTCAATCGTTCTTCCTCTTCCGCCACCAAGATTTGAGCCATGTTTAAAGGTAGCATCTAAAAATAATAATTGGTTAAAAATTACAAATATAAGGCAAACCAAACTTTGTACTTTGATAATACTTATTGTAGTTAATATTTATTATTTATTACAAAAATAATAAAATGGTAAGTCAAAGCTTTTTCAAAGTCACAAAAGTTTTGTTCGACGTCGAGCTCAGTTGAAATAGTTGTTAAAGACTGTTGACTTGACAGTCACATTACCAATCACACCATGAAATTCTGGTGTAAAAATAAATGTCACTGATATTTTAGTCTGATATGTTTAGAATTGATAGTAGTGATAGATAAATGCACGAACAAACACGAACTGAAATCTATAGTAACACAGAGTGCCAAAAAGTAGCGATATCGACTCTTGCTATAGAATTCTGTAATAGAATACTTGCAATAGAAAGCTATGACACCCAGAGTTCCTCAACAGAATGATTTGAAATTTAAAATACGTCACAAATTATTGGTAGCACTGCTACTTGCGGGAAATTTTTAAATTTAAATTATATACCCCCAAAAATCGTCGTACAACCCTCTAATTATCACCAAAAATCAATTTTAATTTAACCTTCCCAAAAATACATAAATAATAACATTTTTGCAATTTGCGATTAAAATGACATCTTTTTAGTTGCCATTTTTGATGTTGAAACAGCCTACTTTTTTTTATTGTTCTAAAAAAAGCGTGAAAAAAAGACTTTTTTTCACTCTTTTTCTACTTTTTTTCACTCTTTTTACTTTTTTTCATTATTTTAAAAATTGCTAAAAACGTGGCAAAAAGTTATAAAACCGCAATGTTTTATTTATTAACAATATTAATTGTACAATTAGTAAGAATATTTAACTAAACAGAAACATATAAGCAACATTTCCATTAAATTTGAGTTAGTAAACACTTCTGTTCAATTTGAATTATGTGAAGGAAGCTGTTTGATTTTTCGTTCCTAGGGGCGATTTCAATTGTTTTATCAATGCTTGCTCTAATTAATAACAAATTAAGCTTGAATCAAGCAACCGATTGTCATCTGATTATTAACTAATATTTAATATTTATTATTTTAATTAAAAATTGCAAAAAATAGTGTATACAACACGAGCAAAATTAGTTATTTTTTCACTTCTCGTATTGTCCAACTCGGCTGACGCCTCGTTGGACAAATTTACGACTCGTGAAAAAATAACTTACATTTTGCTACTTGTTGTATAAATAACTATTTTCTTCCCCTATTATTATCCAACCCTAAAAATATAAATTAAATATGAAAAAAAGCAACACCTGTACAGGAATCGAACCTGGGACCATTGAATGAGAAGCCGGAGCTCCTAACGCTACACCATCAAGCTAATTAACAATTGCAAGTTTACTTATTGTAAGTTTACTTCATAAACATATAAAAAAAAAGATTAAGTGATGTCACATATCGCTTCTCATGAATGCGAATTAGATCATATCATCAGAAAAAAAACATCAATTCAATATTTTAAAATTTAATTAAAAATATTTGGGATAGTACTTTAATTACTGGATACAAAACGTTGCTCAAAAATGTATTGACGATGATCCGCATTAAAAATTGATTGTATTTTTTCCTCAACATTTTGACATTGACGTGTAAATCTTGCTCAATCTCTCGCGCATTCTTCCCAAAGCCCTTTTCGTGCGGCTCGATACGCAAATGACCATTGAATCATCGGATATATTTTATTCTGATCTGTGGCAAAGTGAACATTACTTGTATTATTGATGAAATTAATTTTCTTCGAGTTGCATCTTGCTCGATCTCTCGCGAATTTTTCCCAAGGTCCTTTTCGTGCGGCTCGATACGCGAATGACCATTAAATCATCGGATATATTTTATTCTGAACCATGGCAAAGCGAACATTACTTGTATTATTGATGAAATTAATTTTCTTCGACTCGCGTGCCATTTAATATAATAAATTATTTGAAATAAAAATATATTATAAATATATGCTTCAATTATGATTACATAAACATTAATAACACAATATATATAACGCTAATGAATTAATAGCTATTAGTTACTTAATTGAGTTTGCGCATGTATTAAATTTGAATACTTTGTAATAATACTATAAAAATATAATTAAACAAAAGAATTAACTGTTACAAATATTTTATTTAAAATTTACATTGTATTTGGTACATATTCGTCACCATAATGAAAAAGCATGCCACAATCAGCTTCATTTAGTAAACGAAAATGTACCTTTGTCATGCAAATATGACACCACATTTCCGGGTCCGCGAAGAGTTCTACAATATTTTTTTTAGAAAAATCGACGGTTTCATGTAAAACTTTTCTGTCAAACATTTGCAGAGTAAAGTTTTTACACATATTACAACTAACACGTTTTCCAGCGATACACTCGTTGCATTTGAAAAACTGCCTTGTTTCAAAACAGCCGATGCATATATTGCCATAGTTGGTCTCATAGTAGTCCAATACCATGCAGCCCGCTCGCCCAGAAATATGCGTTTTCACATCATCCACCCAAGTTAGTTCTTCACTATCTTCATCCGGTATTTCACTGAGCACAACATTTCTCAATTTTTCGTGAAAAAATGTATCATCCACCGGATAGCTGTCCAGACAATACTCCTGGTCACATTTACTTGTAACACTTTTTTCTAACTCCATTGCCCAATTGCTTAGGCAATCTTGCACCAAAAACTTTGGTAGTTTTTTTTTATAAAATAGATGGACCACATCCATCACACTCTCACATTGAGTATTCACCACTTTACGACTCAATTCCAACAAACTTAAAGACATTTTGATCGTTGTTTTTTTCTTAATATTTTGCAACTTCTGTCACTAGTACAATAATCTAACTAAATAAAAAGTTTAAATGTAAATCAAATTTCTTTGCGAAAACAGAAAACGTGATAAATACGATCTTCACACTATATACCTCCTTAAAATCGCTGAATCTTGTAAAATTATATAGAAAAGATGTTCATCATCTAAATATTACATACTATTGGAAAGAATTTTAAATGGGCTCATCATTTGTAAATGTGATTGACAATAAATAATAAAATAAATCATATCAACGAAGAAAAAACAACACAAAAATTATTAACGCTTACAAGTATTTTATTAAAAACATATATTTAAACAACAAATATTTTGTGAATTATTACATAGATTACATTTATTTTTTGGTGGTGATGGGCCATCATATTGATCAAAATCTTCAGGTTGATTATAATGTTCATTACATGGTAAACACTGTTTTAAAATTTCATCATTTCGATATTCTTCCGGTAAATGTTTCCATACTTTTTCTAGTTCTAAAGCTTGAGCATATTTTTGTAAGTAAACTAGTGGAAAAAACACCAAATCCGCTGGTTCAAATTGATCCAAACCTTTCTTCAATTCCAAATGATTTACAATCATTTCCCCGACTTTTTCTACAACATCCTTATTGAATGACATTTTATAATAAACTAATCAATATTTTATTGTTGATCGATATTATATATCCCATTTACTTCTAATATTAAATTATAATCAGTTTTCATTTTTTCACCAAAATATTGCAAACACTCCAACATACAATGTGATTTTATGGAATTGGATACCTTGCATAAAGTTCACGTCAGGTCAATACATTTTTCAAGGCTATTATATTCATGATGAATCTTTACAACTGTTAACATTAAATTATTGTAATAATTTACAAAGTTTATATTTTTCAACAATGCTAATCATGATGTTATAATATCATTAATCGATATTATTTCTTCAACAGTCTGTAGGCCAACAAATATTGGAGTAATATAATCACTTTTTAGTTTAACCATTTTTATTTCCATAAAAGTAGACCGTCCAATTGGCATATGTTTGAAATTGAATTGAATTCATCGAAAACAATTGCATCACCTTTTTCAAAATATTTGATCAAAATGTTTATAAAGTCATTCCACTCTACTTCACCAAAGGTAACATGATCTTCTTTCTTTCTTGAATTTATGAATTTCACTGCAGATTCTAATCCCATGGAATAACACAGACCAACCGAAATTTCACATATCTTTGATTTTTCCAACATATAACTAGTGTCCAGTATCAATCGTTTATCATTATAAATATTTTTGCGATAGTTTGCAAAAATATTATCAACAAAATCTGAATAGGCTGTTGCTTCATTCATTTTCAATTAAATTTACAATACTGCTATCAATATATCTATATGATTAATATTTATAGCAGCTAATTAATAAATAGATCACATGCGCAAATCAGGTAATATTTTTAATATTAATCCAGCTATTGTGAGATTTATTAAACCCCAACCACTTAACAAATAATTTATCATTCTTTCTGGATAATATTTTTTCTATTAGATAAACATCCGGCTGTGCTGTTTTTTGCAACTCTTCTGTATAAAAACCTCCACTTATTGGTACACCATAAATGTCATCTAATAAGTATGTAGTTGGATTGGTAATGCACACTTTTCTAATTATAAATAATTCGGTCGTCCAATTTGGAGTGTAGCCCTTTATCAAAAACATGTTTTGCTTTACTTATTCGAACCGTATCCCCAATCTGATATTTTTGTTTATCAACAATTTTCACATGATTATACACTGTGTTAACGCTTGGTATAAACCCAGCATAAGAATTTGTCTGTTAGCTATTAGAGTCTGATTGGCGCATTTTGCGCACGCAACATGAGCTGAGTGGGAAGCAAGCAAAAAAAGGCAGAGCGAGCGAGAGGCTCACGTACACACAAAGTAGCAGCTTCGCACTTAGCTTTCGCAAGAATAATAGCTATGTTCAATATAAAGTAAAGCGGTTATAATAACTTAAACCATTTCGAGTCAATAAAGAAAACATAAAAGTGACGAAAGTGCATCACTTCATTACAACATTCCTACAGTCCACTACAAAACAAACATTTTGGTCCTTCGATCCGAATTCAGTGGAAGCGTTGTGCCATTTTCCTTTGGTACAGTCACTACAAAACAAACACACTGTATTCAAAAAGTCTTTTTCATTTGACCTTTTCACATTTTTTGGTTTCATCAATATAGTACTATGTTTGGTATTATTATATTCTTTTATTACTTTGGTTAAATTATTTATCCAATCATATTTCCCATTTAAACTAAACAGTTTATACAGTTTCTCTTTAATTGTTCGGATAACCCTCTCCACTATTGCCGCTTTTTTTAAACTATATGTATTGTAATGGTTAATTTTAAATTTGTTCAATAAACCTTCAAACTGTTTATTAAAAAACTCCTTTCCTTGATCGGTTTGTAAATTTTTTGGTAAACGCTTACCACTATTTTTCAAGACTTTTCTCAGTGCATTTGTAACTTCATCTGCGGATTTGGTTTTCAATGGTTCTGCCTATACATATTTAGAGAAACAATCTATAACCACAAAAATATATTTGAATCCATTGTTCTGATATGAATAATTTGTTAATTCGGCTAAATCTGCTTGCCATAAATCATCAAAACCTAAGATAATAGTTCGTCTTCGCTTAAAATTATGACGAGCTGGTTTGTGTAATTCATTTACAATCACTTTTTTACTCATATTTCATAAATGTTGTATGATATTGTTTTAGCAACTTATCCACAAATTCTTCAATTTCTTCCGTATGCCTTTTTAACTTCTCTTCAATTATATTTGAAATAATATTTTCTAGACAATCATCCACATATTTCTTATTAGTGACATCCAATGGTTGAGTAGGTGTATCAACATTACATATCTTGCAATTTTCTAAATCATAATTTCCCTCACTATTTCGTGGAAATTAAATAACAATTGTTTTGGAATTTTTTGAAGCCACATTAAATGTACAACCGAACTTGCTGACACTCATATTATCAATGAATATTTTTTAAGCAAACTATTTAATTTAATATATAATTTTTTCTTCAACTAGTTCCTCAATAATTGACATAATTTCGTTATTATGTGCATTATTTCCAGCTGCTTTAGATGCAAGTAACAGTCTAAGTCTATCAACAACTTCATTTATATCATTCCAATATACGTATTCTATCGGTTTTGAATTGAGTAACATCAAGTCACTAATTTTTTTCAGTTTACCACCCGTCTTATTAATTTTTTTAACTAACAATGGTTTAATTAGTTTTCTATACTTATGAGATTTACTTCCCTTAATTTGGTTATCAGAATTATAATCTCGTCTATAAGCATTTGTCAATTCTACGATTTCATTATAATGTTCTTGATCGGTTTTCGTATACTTTAAAGGATTTTTCATAAATAATAGTTCATAAAGGCCCCATGTACCAGGAAACTTTTGATTTTCAATAACAATTATATCATTTTTTGCAAAATATATTTCTTTTGAACCAATTGTCCATTTATCATCTACAGTATCAAGTTTTATACCATTAACTTTATCAAATTGACCAAAGTGTGAGTGCTTACCCCCAGATATATACATTTGCACAAATTCTCTAGCTATAGGTGGATATTGATGTAAATATGTAGAAATAGTTGCTTTATCGACTTGGGTCTTAAATTCTGTCATTAAAGTATCAGACTCATGATTTCCGTCGTACTTAATAAGTTTTTTTGGAACTATGTCGGGTTTAGCAACACTACCCTTTCTTTTTCTACCTTTTATCTCTTCATCTTCTCTTCTAGTATATTTCGATGTTAAATTAATATTTTCTGAAATTTCTTGTAATGGTTCCATTATAGGTTTAAAAAACTTATTTAAATCATTTTCGTATTCATTCCTATTTGATTTCAAAGCTAAATATTTTTG
Source organism: Cryptophagus acutangulus (assembly GCA_963556235.1). Lineage (NCBI taxonomy): Eukaryota > Metazoa > Arthropoda > Insecta > Coleoptera > Cryptophagidae > Cryptophagus > Cryptophagus acutangulus. Next base: position 122,916 of record CAUVYR010000024.1, read on the forward strand.
TCTAATTACATTAGATGCATCAATTATTTGTTTTTTAATATGTTCCTCATTTTTGGATGCCATTGTAATCGCCACATATATACACACACACACACACACACACACAACACGATGTGGGTAGTTGTACAACTGAGAAGGAACTGATTTAATAAACCAATAGAATTGCAATTTTAATTGGATTGAACATATCCATTAATATCTGATGCAATCTGTATCTGTATAAAACAGGTACAGTTTTTATCAGCTTTATTTTATAACAGCTCTGATGCAATCGGAATAAGTCTCGATAGCACAATTTATCAGTTAGAGTTACTACCAAATATTGATTTATTTCTACATGTATTAATCGAATATGTAGATAACCTAACCTATTATTTTTATCGATCACACCTTTATTGATCGGTGAGATCTGCATTGATCGGTCAGACCTGCATAGATCGATCACATCGATAATCATCGGTGTGGCGGCCCAGTAGTATATCCGATCACTCGATTTTAAATACAAATTTATAACAAAATAAAGGAATCAAATCCTTTTCTATATCGCCCACCCATTAATTCACAATCTTTTACTATAACAATTATACCATGCTTATCTTTCCAGCACTCGCCGCATATTTTTTTAAACATATCAAATGACATATCCGTGTTTACATAATCGTCGTATGCATGTTTTAAATTTTTTTCATCTTGTTAAAATAGTACTATAGTGTTAGCATTATCACGTATTAATTGTTTAGGTATTCTTGAATATGTTTGACAGAGATAGAAGCTATCCACTAGTTTATGACGACCCATGCAAAAATAGTTTCGAATTTTATCTTGCTTATCACATGATACATCGTCAAATATAAATATGGAATTTGGAAGGGATTCGGATGGATCCAAAATTTCTTGATTGTCACTATATGGAAAATATTTAATTTCCGACACTTGCTTTAACACACTTTCAAGCTGTCTATATTTGGGCTGAACAGCGATTTTGAATAAATATAGATATTTTCAAATCTCAAACCATTTGAATTAAACAATAAACTCATCATCACATTCGTTTTACCGCAGCCACTAGGTCCACTTATTATTGCTCTTATTGTATTAGGAAATAGTGCACCATGTCTATGAATTTGAACATCTTGTTCATTGTCCAAATTAATTATTGGTAATTGTAGCTCTTGTTTCTTGATATGCATCTTGATAACAATTAAAAATATTTTTAATAAATACTTGTTTTTATACTGTTTTATTATATTCTTAATGAAGACAGCAAAGGGTGCAGGTGTGGTAAATACTGCTATAAATAAATTACCGATTGAATTGCATTTGCCAGGATATCAATATTGTGGCCCGGGTACGAAATTAAAAAAACGGTTAGCTCGTGGTGATCTTGGTATTAATCCATCGAGCGTGGGAACGGGTTCAATCGCGAGACGCAAGTTTTGGGGAAAAAAGTGCGGCTTGGCTAGTGACGAATGCAATGAAGATTAAACAAAAAATTGGCATGGGGGTGGCTAATAGAAAGATTAAACGTGAAAGATTTCAAAGTGTTGTAGTGAAAAATATTAAAAGTGCTTTAAAAAATGAAAATCGGTGTAGCAATTTACTGGATGTTTCAAAGAAGGCACTACATGCAGGTCGCATGGCTGTAAAGCGGGCAGGAGGTCGAAAAAATATTGAAACGCCTAGGATCATACCAATTCCGAAAACTGGTGGAGTTTTACCATTTATTATACCATTATTTGCCGGATTATCTGCACTTGGAGCTCTGAGCGGAGGTGCGGCGTCTATTGTAAAAACTGTCAAAGATGTGCAAAATGGTAAGAAGAAACTGATTGAAGCCGAACGTCATAATCGTGCAATGGAGTCAATTGCATTGGGTAAACATGGATCCGGAATGTATTTGAAAAAGCAAAATAATGGCTTTGGTTTGCATGTAGACGAGATAAAAAAATTAAAAAAAAAAAAAAAACTTTAAAATTACCCCAAAGAGCTCTAACTGATTTGGATATTTGTAAATACGCAGAAAATTATAAAATTCCATATTTTCGTGGTGTGTATATGCGAAACCGGCTACCCAATAATGGACCATTGATATTTTGATATTGATTTTGATAATGAAGGTACACATTGGGTGGCTTATAAAAAACGTAACAATAACATAATTTACTTTGATAGTTTTGGCAATTTACAACCACCCTTGGAGTTGATTAAATATTTTGGTGAGACAAATAATATTTCATATAACCATGAAAACTATCAAAGTTATAATACATATAATTGTGGACACTTATGTTTGGGAGTTTTTAATTAATAAAAATAAATTTAATTATTAAAATTATCAGTCATGTCGCAAACGTTTACATTGAAAGGTCAGAGCAGCCTCCTGTCAGCAAATTTTTATCCACCCATTGAACTGGATGAGAAGTATAAATATGCACTCGCTCTTATCGGCTTATACACTTTTAATAGTATACCAAATATTGAAGAAGGAATAAATAATAAATTTTATTATTATGATAGTGCAGATGTTTTAAAATTCATCGAAATTCCAACGGGAGCCTATGAATTAGCTGATATTGAATTATATCTACAGAAATGTTTGCATCCTAATACAAATGAACCTGAGAAATATTTATCAATAAAACCCAATCACAATACCCTGAAGTGTGAAATTAAATGTGCTTATGATGTGGACTTTACATCTGAAGATAGTATTGGATCCATTTTGGGATTTGGACTTGAATATTTTGGGAGCTAATATATATCATGAAAGTAGAGATAAGAGCTATGTTCTGGGACCTCCGGAGGATTTCTCATATACTGTTCTCTCTCTGTCCCATATAAACATACCTCTTTCTCATTCTAAATTTTAATTTTTATTTGCGATAAAAGTGGTACTACCGAAGCTAAACGCGAGATTTGAATCTTACATTATTTCTAATTTCTGGTAGCACTGTTTGTGTGGGAAAATTTAAAATTTAAATTAAGTACCCCTAAACGTCATCCTACAGCTCTCAAAATACGACTAAAAATCAATTAAATTTTAATACTGATTTTTTAATTGTTAACTTGCCAATTTAATTTTAACCCCTTACTAATTTAACCCCTAAACAGAATTTTAATAAATATGAAAAAAAAAGCTAAAGTTTGGTCAGGTACCGAACCCGGGACCTCGGCATGCAACTTGCACACGGTAGCGCTACACCAACGAGCTAATTGTTAAAAGTATGTATTTTAATTGTACATAAGAAAAATACAGTGTAATATTAGACAATCATTTACATCTCATAACATATGTAAAACATCATATGATAAGATTAAGATTATATTTTATTTAAATTTCTACTTACATGTTTATATAGCGCAGCACAATACTACACTTGAAATTAAAAATAAAATATAAAACAATTTGCTATTAATAATATATGTTTATTCATTTTTTTATAAATGCGTTTATGAAGTCTTGAACCGTTGTTCAAAAATGTTATGACGGTGGTTCACATTAAAAATTGATTTGATTTTCTTCTCGACAATTCGGATTCGATTTTCAAATCTGGCGCGATCCCTCACACATTCTTCCCATTGTCCTTTTCGTGCTGATCGATATGCAAATGACCAATGAATCATCCAGCAAACTTTATTTTGATCAATGGCAAAGTAAACACTGTTTTTTCTTTCACCATTGATTGAATTCATTTTTTTGAAGTTGATTTATGAAGTTGAAGTTAAAGAATGAATTATTTATACAGACATCACCAATTTACATAAATAAAGTAAAGTAAGTAAATTATTAAGTTTATTGCCATCAAAGTTAAATTACATTTTGTCAAAACAGAAACAAAACAAAAATATTAATTTATAATACTATCTGCAAAGAAAACAAAATACATTACATTATGAATATCATTTTAAATATTTTACTTACATCTAGATGCAGTGACATTGAATGCAAGTGCCCGAGAAAAAAGTTATATGCAGAGGAGTTTGACTTTGATCACATGAATAGCACTGTCGACTATCGAAAAATTCACTGTTGTGGCAGATTCGGTGAATTGTTCGAAATTTTGTATCTGGACTCTCCAAATGTCCGTAAGCACCCCACCAACTGAAGCACAATCGCCTATCTCCAGTATCGGCAAAGATTTCGACCACACAGGCACTACCAGAATTTGGAGATGCTTCCAATTCCAATGTGACCTCATTGGTTTCGTCCGTCGAACTAATACTCATGTAATCAGAGTCTTCTTCCTCGCCCTCTGGTATTTCTTCGTCCACCAGTTCTTCTTCAGGGAAATCCATTGCCACCCACTCATTCCAATCCGAATCAGAATCGTTACCGTTAACACTCATTGTTGCAAAATATAAAAATACACTGAATAAACTACTCATTTTATTTATTACTCTAGTTTTTTTATATAAAGAATAAGATCTAGGTGTCGAATATGATACTTGTTGTATCATTATCATAATGCACAGAAAGAGGTTTTGAATTATATTAAAACAAAAGAATTAAATCATACAAATCATTTATTAAAAACATATATTTAAACAACAAATATTGCGAGAATTATTACAGATTGCATTTATTTTTTGATGGTGATGGACCATCACATTGCTCAAAATCTTCAGGTTGGTTATAATATTCATTACATGGTAAACATGACTTTAAAATTTCATCAATTTGATATTCTTTGGGTAAATATTTCCAGGCTCTTTCTAGTTCCAAAGTCTGGGCGTATTTTTGTAAATACACTAATGGAAAATATTTCAATTCCCATATCTCAAATTGATCCAAACTTTTTTTCAATTGCATGTGATTTACAATAATTTCACCCACTTTTTCTACAACATCCTTACTATCTGACATTTTGTAATATACTAATCGATATTTTAATGTTGTTCGATATTTTGTGCCAAGTTCATTTCTACAATTAAATTGAAATCAATTTCCATTTGATATGGAAAATATTTTAAGCACTCCAACATACAATGCGATTGTATGGAATTTGATACTCTACATAAAGTTCGCATCAGGTCAATGCAGTTTCCAAGGCTATTAGATTCGCGAACAATATATACAGCAGTAGCACAGAATAATGATCCTTACAGAAGCCGCACTAGAAAAGGAAGTCTCTAATGCGAGAGAGACAGAAGTGCACTACTGATTTAAAGGGATTTTCGTGTCTACTCGGCAACTCTCATATTAAGTCGTAAATTAATGCACAATTCTAACCTAACTTATTGAGTTATTGTTTACGTCATTTGTATTTGTTCATCGGTTCTGTTAAGTTCTAGTGTTCTGTGCAATTTTGTGTTATATTTTCGAATCGTATTGTGTATATTAAAGTCTGTGATGACTGAACTGACACCCAAGAGAAAATGGGGCACTGCCTGTGCTTATAAGGATTGCGGCTATAGATTTTATTCGGATCCTGCTACAAGTCGACGCCGTTTTTTCCGATTTCCTCAAGACAAGGCATTATGTGAGGTTTGGATTAAAAATTGTGGCCGTTATGATTTGTTTGGGAGAGATTCTAAACAATTGTACAATAATTTTTGATTGTGCTCCATACATTTTCGTGATGAAATGTTCATAAACTCGGAGAAATCCAGGCTTTTGGCTTCTGGCGTACCTATAAAGTACATATCAACAAATCCAAATGTGAAGACAGGATTTACATCAAACGCGGCTATACCTTCAACTATTATTTTAAATAATGAAATATCTAATGATGAAGAAAATGTTTACGATGAACCGCCAATCAAAAAACTGAAAGTGTTGCAAAACATTATTCTTCCAGGAAGGTGTCCCATGATGTCAGCAGTTGAGACTCAGACATCCAATTTATTAACTCAAAATTCACCAAGAAAATTGAAATTGTACAATAAAATCAGCACTCTCGAACTAGAAAATGATAAATTAAAAAGAGAAATACAAAAAATGCAGGTGACACATAATCACGAGTCAGACTCAGACGTCAAATGTTTCAAGTCTTTGTGTGACAAATTTTTAACCCCTGAAGTGTCAAAATTTGTAAAAATTCAAACTGATCTTTTGAACAAAAATGGTCATGGGCGACGTTACTCTAACGAATTTAAAAAATTTGCGTTATCTTTGTATTTTTTGGGACCGAAATGCTATAGGATGTTGAATAAAACATTTATTTTGCCTTCAAAATGTGTTTTGGACAGATTTGTCCAAAAGGTTCAGTTTTCTACTAGAATTAATAAAAATCTTTTCGACTTTCTAAAACTGAAAGTTGACAAAATGGATGTTTTAGATAGGATTTGTACAATATGTGCTGATGAAATACATATCAAGAAGAACCTATTCTATAATTATGGAATGGATGAAATTATTGGATTTATGGATACTGGAGAAACTAAAACTTCAGCACCAGCATGTTCTGCTGGTGTCATTATGGCTAGAGGAATACGTAGTAAATGGAAACAACCATTAGGATACTGGTTTTCTGAAACAAGCTGCAAAGGTGCTGAACTTAAAAACATTTTAGACAAATACATTTGTGAAATGACACGAATTGGGTTGGATGTTAAGATGTTGATAACAGACCAAGGCTCCAATTTTACTGATCTTGCCAAACTTCTCAAAGTTACACCAAATAATACGCAATTTATTTTGGGTGGGAAAGAATTGTTATTTTATTATGATCCACCTCATTTGATCAAATCGATCAGAAACAATCTATTAAATAATCAATTTCATTGGGATGACAAGAAAACATCATGGGATCATATTAAGACATTTTATGATAATGACAACCAGTTAAATAATAGATTAGCTCCAAAGATTACCAAGACTCATATAGAACCCAACAGTTTTCAAAGAGAAAAAGTTAAGTTGGCTACACAAATTTTAAGTGCTACGATGGCTGCTGGTTTAAATACATACGTACATTTAAATATTTTGCCAAAAACTGCAATTCCTACAATAGAATTAATTTCTAGATTTGACAAACTGTTTGACTTATTCAATTCATCCAACTTTAACAGCTTCAAAGAATTCAACAAACCATTTCAAATGCAGAAAAATTATGTAGATTTTCTACAAGAAACACAGTCATTTCTTAACCAATTGAAATTAGTTAATAAAGCTGGAAAAGATATGACTAACTATGTTAAGTGTTTAAAGGGATGGCAAATAAACATAAATTCATTAATTCATCTTTATACTGATTTAAATAGTAAACATGGTTTTAAATTTATTTTAACTAGACGATTAAACCAAGACTGCCTGGAAAACTTTTTTGGTAGTGTTAGACAACAAAGTGGAAACTGCATTAATCCTACGCCCATACAGTTTTCTAGGGTATTTAAAAAACTGTTTTTAATGCAGTTTTTTCACACAGAACATATGAATTGTTTTGAAGACTTCGATAATCTTCTATCTAACTTTTCAAATTTTGCAGAAAACAAATGCAATGTACCTACTATACATGAACAAGTCAAGGAACCCTTTAGTGTTAGTATTTGCGATTATAGAAACATGACTTTACCAGAACAAAACGCATTTAAATATGTTGGTGGCTATATAATAAACTGTTGTTTAAAAGTTCATTCTTGCGAGACTTGCATGAAATTTGCCAAAGACGATGCGGCGCTAGACAACAGCAACATCTTTCTACATTTCAAGGCATACTCTACTCCAACTTCTGCATTTGGAGGACTAAAAATTCCACATGAGTCATTTTATAATTATTTGTACGCATTGGAAAATTTGTTTTTCAATAATTTTGAAAAATATGCGACAGAAGTAAATGTAGGAAAAAAATTATTGCTTTTAATAACAACAAATATTAAGAATTTTAACCACCCTTGTACGAACTTTCCTTTCGAGTTTTTTCTTAAATTCTTTATTAGATTTAGAATTTTTTATGTGATGAAGTTTACGAACCGAGATTATAAGGAAAAGGGGAGGAAAAATCAACGGCTCCATATTTTTATGAATTTGTAATAATTATTATTTAATTAGCAATAGTTTGATTATAAATATTGTTTATAAAACTTTGTTGTTTTCAAATGTATTTTTCATAAATAAATATTTATTTTAAATATAATAATGTCTATATCTTATTTGTGCATGCATTTATTAATTAAAGAGACAACCTCATTAGTTAAAAGTAGATTATTTTATACAACCGGATCTAACTATAAAAACTATTTAAGTTTATTTACATCAAAAATAATTAATATTAAGCTTGTAGTCACTTTCTATTCTTTAATTTAATTCTTAGTTATAATTAAGTTCTTAACGACCCCATCTTTAACATCTAATCAGCGAATTTTTATACGCACACATCTCTAATACACTACTAGTTTAAAGAGCCAAGGTCATAGCGGCGAATTGTAGAACATCAAAGTGTCCGACGAGAGTGCGGCTTCTGTAAGGTTTACTATTCTGTGGCAGTAGTAAGGGGATACTATAGGCAGACAGGGGGCGGTCCCACTGGCGCCAGCTAACTCCGCCCCCTTTAGGACCGCCCCCCATTTGAGCTACTGTCATTCTATCCCCGCCCCAACTCCGCCTCATCCTCCGCCTTAGGTTCGCTTTAGGTTCCGCCTCCGCCTTAGGCTCCGCTTTAGGTTCCGCCAAAGATTTTGCCTCCGCCTTAGGTTCGGCTCCACCTTAGGTTCCGCCTCTGCCTTAGGTTCTACCATTACCAGCACCTTAGGTTCCCAATTGGTGTTTTGGGAGCCATTTTGTCGAGGGTAATAAAGTTTGTGAGACCACTCGATTGGTTCCTTATGGGAATCATCATTGTGGTTCTTGACCAATGAGGTGTGTTCTTTGGGAATCATCAGAACCATTATTCTTGCGAATAAGGATAGGTACGGGTAAAAAATAAAACAACTGAATATGTTGACATACAAATTTAATATATAATGTGAACTTAAACTCAAATTACATTTACATTTAAATTACATTTACATTTGTTATATAATAAAAATACATTTGATAATGAACAATGACAATAATTAGAATTATGAAACATACATTTCGGCTTAGTGTTAGGTAATTTAAAATTTAGTACATCAGTAAAATCTTCAAAATTACCAACATTTTTATTTTTAAATATTTGTTTAAGAAAATCATACTTTTGATTACCTTTTACAATTATGGTATCAGCATTTTTTGTAGTAAAATGTAACAGTTCTGATATCTTGTTGTAATCGATGTAACCGTCACTCCAACGGATTCCGTGGTAGTTTTTCTCTAACCAAATTGCTTGTTTTCTGTCATCGTCATTTAGCAGATTAAATTTTATAGGTGGTTTGAATAGAAAATGTGCCACAGAATTTTCATTAAAAACACTTACTTCTTTTGGAATAAAATTACATTTTTTATTATTAAATTTAACAAAGCCTTGCATATCAACATAAACTACTTTCATGATGTCTATTGAAAATATAAGAATAAATTTAAAAATTACTCCAATATATATAAAAATAATATAAAAATCATATAGATAATTGTAATAAAATCACTAAAATTAAAAATAATAAGTGAAAAAAACTAAAACTAAAAATATTAAGTAAAAAAACTAAAAATAATAAGTAAAAAACTAAAATTTAAAATAATAAGTAAAAACTATGAGGGATAGTTTTTACTTATTAAAAAAACTTCAAACTGAAATAAACGAAAATTTTGAGCTCTGCAATTTTTTATTAATTTTTACTGGTTTACATCTCTACCTGATTCAAATAACTATTTACATTGAAGACTAATCACTGTTTACAGTGCATTTTATTGGATTTATACAACTTTACCTGAATTACGAGAAAATTTGAAGACATTTGACCCTGTAATTTGAGCTCCTGAAAGATTCATTAAAGGTTGCGAAAATAATCACTTCAATTATACCAGCTGTGTGAATACGATCTATAAGAGATCTGAGTGCACTATTACAAAAAGTCCACACTTGGTGGTGATCTTGAAGAGTATTTGCAGCAAGGTTTGGGTTTGTTTTGACGTTTATGGTTGTTTTTGAAATTTTGTTGAAGCTTTGAACTGTAAAAAAATCAAAAATAATTGCTAGTTTCTGTTTTGGTTTACTTAATTATCATTGCTGAAGAGATCGCCATTAAATTTGGACTTGTTTTAATTGAATTGAAGCAGGGCAAGAGTTTTTCTTGGTTCAATCTATTTTATAGAATTTTGACGTTTATTGGAAACATTTGTTTTAAACTAAATAATTTGGATTGAGGCATTTCTTCCTTTTCGTTCGTGAATTTGTATAGATTATTATTTAATACTACGGAGGATGGAATAGCGGCCGGATCGAGTAGGTTGCCTCCACTCTGCAGTATAGGAAGATCTTTGTATACATTAAAAAACAATCAAAAAACTATCTATCTACTTTTTGATTTGGAGTCGAGTTTTAATTCGTATTGCAGTGGATGAATGTCATACGTGGGCAATCGATTTAAATAAATTACTGCTCCACACGGCGAAGAATTAATTTTAGAAGAATTGTCAAGATAAATTAAAGCCGAAAATCACAAGTGGGTTACCGAATAAAGTAAGTTGCTCCACCTTTTTATACAATTCGGAATTTAACACACCTCAACAGCATCTTTGAACGAATTCGTTAATCTAAAACTATGTCAAAGAAAACATCTAATATTTGTTTATCTGTTCAGAAAAATAACTTATGCATTTGCAATGATAAGAAAAATAAATCACCAATGGTTGCTTGTTGCCGATGTAAAATTTGGTTTCATTACAGATGTATTAAAATGCCACTAAATGAATTCAAAGATTTGGGAAATTCTTATAATTTTTGGCTTTGTAATGATTGTTTCACAAATTTGATTATACCTTTGTCTTCAACACTACCTCAATCTCAACTCTCTAATATTAAATCTTCAAATAGAGTTTCTTGTTTATCATGCCCAGAGAAATCTTTTAAAGATTTTTTAAGACCGTGACTTTTAAAGACCGTTTAAGAATTCACATAAACAGATTTCACGCAAATGAGTCGGTTAATCAAAGTGTTACACCTAGATCACTATCAGATTTACTCATTTCCTGCAAAATGAATGTTACTACTATACGGAGAATTCCAAAAGGTGCTCGGCCTTTGGCTGCTGAAAAGCTTTGCAATGTTATTGAGAAATGTATCGTAGATAAATCAACTTCTTCTTTCGAAGATTTATTTCTTTTTTCATATAAAGCGTTTGCTTGCTCAAAAAATATCAATGAAAGATCGATTACAAACCAAATAAAAGAAAACCTTAAGAAATTTACTTTGGATTTTGAAAATCATGTTGAGATTAGACGCAGATCATTTTCAATGTTTAAGAAGGTAGAAGCTAAAGTTGCAGATTTTGATATTAAGGGCGCAATTAGACTTATTAGTTCCGATGACTCTCTCGCACCTTTTGATGACGTAACTTTAAATTTATTAAAACACAAACACCCTTTACCTTCTCGTAAACTTTCTTATCCACCAAAATTTAAAAATGAAGATTTATTTTTATTAGTAAATGAAGAAGATGTTCGTAAATCAATAAATTCTTTTCCTGCTGGTTCTGCATCTGGTATAGACGGTTTAAGACCTCAACATCTAAAATATTTAATATCTCACTCGGCAAATGAAGCTGGTAATCGTGTACTAAAGGCTATTACAAAATTTTGCAACTTTCTTTTATCTGGAAAACTACCAGATGATATTTGTCATATAATGTATGGTGGTTCTTTATGTGCACTTCACAAAAAGGATGGAGGTATCAGACCTATAGCAGTTGGAAATTGTTTACGTAGATTGACTACTAAACTAGCGTGTTTCTACGCGCGAAATATAGTTCATCCATATTTATCGCCAAATCAACTTGGTGTTACCATTAAACAAGGTTCCGAAGTTGGAATTCATGCTTTACGTACATTTGTAAATCAATCTGAGAATTTTGGAAAAGTAGTATTGAAAATTGATTTCAAAAATGCATTCAACTGTGTAGAACGTGATAGTATTTTGGAGCAAGTACAAATTTGGACTCCATCTTTATACCCTTTTCTATATCAATATTATAGAAACCCTACAAATTTATTTTTTGGAAATAAAATAATATCTTCTGAAGTTGGTGCTCAACAGGGTGATCCATGTGGTCCTATGATTTTTAGTCTAGCAATTCAAGCCATTATCTTATCGTTACTATCAGAACTTAATTTATGGTATTTAGATGATGGTACAATTGCTGATAACCCCAAAGTAGTTCTTTCTGATTTTAAGAAAATTATCGTTATGGCTCAAAAAATTGGTCTTTAAATTAATCCGGAGAAATGTGAATTATTCTTCTGTTCTGGTAAAACTGATAAAAATGTTTTAAAACAATTTACAGACGTAGCCCCAGGAATTAAGATTTGCTATTGTCAAAATTTATCTTTGTTGGGTTCTCCTATTTTTGAAGAAGCTTTTACCACAGTGGTTGAAAATAAGATAAAATTACTGGAAATCCTTTTCTAAAGAACTGAAAAGCTTAGTTCTCATGTGGCATACACACTTATTAAAAATTGTCTTTTTGTACCAAAATTCAATTTTTTACTTCGAACATCTCCCTTTTGGAAATTTCATGATATTACAAAAACTATTGATGAATCTTTGAAGACTTGTTTAGGAAAAATTTTGAACATTCAAATTAGTGATTTTCAATGGCGTCAAGCTTCCCTACCCATTAGATTTGGTGGACTTGGAATTCGCTGCATATCCGATATATCTTTACCAGCTTTCTTATCATCTGCTTATGGTGTTAATAATCTCGTTTCTACTTTATTAAATTCTAAGGACTCTGAGATGACTATACACCATTTGAATGAAGCAATTGCTTTATGGATCTTTGATAACAAGGACAATAAGCCTCAGAATCTAGAATCTCAAAAAAGTTGGGATTTATTAAATATTAATCGACTAATTGAAGATTTGAAATTCACTTCCTTGAAAGATTCAGCTCGATTTAAGGCTTTACAATGCAGAGAAGCTGGTTCATGGTTAAATGCAATTCCATCAACCAATGTTGGAACTTTTCTTGACAATACATCATTCCAAATTTGCATTGGTTTAAGATTGGGTTGCAATTTGGTTGTACCTCATGTTTGCGTTTGTGGCTCTCAAGTGAAACAAGACGGCATTCATGGTTTGAGTTGTATGAAAAGCGCTGGTAGATTTTCAAGACATTCTGAATTAAATTCTATTGTACAGAGAGCTTTGACGTCTGCAGGTTTTAATTCCATTTTGGAACCTGGTGGTCTATCTAGAGATGATGGTAGAAGACCAGATGGTATGACTTTGGTACCCTGGCAGAAAGGCAAAGCTTTAGTTTGGGATGTCACAGTGGTGGATACATTAGCTGATTCTTATTTGACAAGTTCTTCCAAATTAGCTGGTTCAGCTGCAGAAGCTGCTAATAAACGAAAAATTGCAAAATACTCAAATATTATTGATTCTAATTACATGTTCATTGGGCTGGCATTTGAAACTTTTGGTCCTTATTGCAAAGAAGCTTTGTCATTTGTTAAATTTTTAGGAAATTGTTTAAAAAAAATAACAGGGGAACATAGATCATCGGAGTTCTTGATCCAAAGAATTTCACTGGCAATTCAAAGGGGAAATTCTGTTAGTGTTCGAGGCACCCTTCCTCATTCTTCATTGTTAACCGAGTTATATCGTTTGTAATGGAAATTTTAATTAATTTTAATTTTATGTACCCTTGTACAATCCATATTTTATGAATAAAGAAATAATACGGTTAAAACTATGATGATAAAAAAACTTAAATATTACGCTTTTAATCTTTTGTAACCATATGGATACGAATCGTAATTATCAGTACATTGTCTCTTCAAATACACGTGTTTTATAATTTTTGATTGTGATGTTATAGTTGCCACTCGAAATGGTTTGACGCGAACAATTTTGTTTGGAATGGTTAGTTCAATTTGATTTTTCACACATTTCTCACCGTTGATTCTACGTTGTTCTTCGGAAACCACTAAATGAGAGAAGGTGTTAAAGTTAATTGTTGATTGATTTCCGGAGTTTAGAGATATCTGTAAAAACAAAGAAAAAAAAATGTTACTAGTAATAAACTAGAAATAAATAAAAAAAATTACCCCTTTAATTTTTAGAATAGTATGTAAAATTTTAATTCCATCTGTAACTTCGAATGCATATGATTTTGGACCACATGAATAAAATTTAGAAATGTATGCATTGGAGCCATATGATTCTAATTCATTGGTCATCATACCAAGAAAATTACCAGTTTCAGATAACCAATCACGAAATTTGTGTGTAAATATTATTGAATCAGTATCATAGTATAGTATTCTGTTAGATAAAGGTTTTAAGTATTTATAGAGATGAAGTCGTGCCAAACATGTTGTATATGCAGCGATGGGTACATTGACGCACTTATGAGGTACAGTCGTTTCACTAATTGATGAATAGGTAACCATAACCTTTTCTTCACAGATTAACAATGTAGAATGTATTTTCATACCAGGATTATGTAAATAATTTAATAATTGTTCATACGTATTGCAGAATTCAACTTGCGTGAAAATATCCCTCATTCCAAATTTTCCCCATAATGCAGTTAATTGTAATTTTGATACGGCACGTAGTCCTGGATTATATCCTATTTTTTGGGTATCCAGCATAACACCTTCCTTCACATAATATTCATTTAAATATTTTTGTTTCTCATGAATATCTTCCGTGTTAGACGGCCATCCAGATGTTTCTTGTTTCATTTTAAGAAATTTGTTTACATATTCAGTAAATAGTCCACCAGATTTTGTCTCATAATTGTATTGCTCAATGTCGTATTGCCAAAATTCGAAAGTTTTTAGTAATTTATATCCTTCTTTTAGAGAAACGATTATTTCATCTATTACCCATGTACCAGTCAACATTCGCTCTTCATCTTTATGATTACATGTGTTTATATTATGTGTAGCACATGTATAACATAATGTAAATATTAATTTTCCGTTTATTCTTAATGGTAACACTGGTATTCTTAAATTACGTGGCGGCAAAACAGAACATTTTATAATACCATTCAATTTATCATTTAATGTGGGACAATCTTCGCCTATGTAAATTTTTGGATGACCTATAGGATATTTACCGTACTTATTTATGTATGGATATAATGAACATACATCGTAATAAAATATTTTTTCATCATTTTCGCAAATATATAATGATTTAATAGTTTCTACGCGACCTCCATAAAATGCATCTCGCGGGTTTAATGGTTCAACCGGTAAATTTTGCGTATTAACAAATTTTTTTAGATCAGCATTATCTAGTAACATTTCATTAAATTTACATTCCCACATTTCTTCAAGTTGATATCCCGCTTTTCTATACATCTCGATTTTATTTATTGTGTTTTCGTACCGAATTTCAAACGTATCATTATATTTTAATATTTCAACATCCCGATTATTTGGAAAGCAAGATTTGCAACCATGAAAAAAACAACCTTGAAATTCAAAAATTGTATTATTAGTTTCACAATACCCATCTACTTTACGGCCAAGAATTCGCCTTTCTTTACCATTTTCGGTAGAAATTATTCGTATATTTCTTGTATGTTCAATAAATTTGAGCCACAATAATGACTTAAACGAAAATTTATCACTTTTTCTATATCCATCATGTGGCATTATACCAATGGTATTTTGTATAAGATAATTTTGTATAAATACGTACATGCAACTGCTTGCAATTGTAATGCATTTACGAAACACATCTACATTATTTTCATTTAAAAAAAGTTTTCTAAATTTTATACATGTGGATTTTAAAATGGTAACATCGTTTATACAATACTTAATTAACTCGTTTTTAAAATTAAAAGTGTAATTTGATTGATGTAAATTTTCATACCAAATATTGAAAGTTTTTTTTTCATTTATTGACATTGATTCACAACCATAAAATTTCTTATCTGGTAAAGTTCCATTATATTCTAAATTTTCCATTTTATTAAAAAAATGAGGAAAGTATCCTTTTTCTAATCCATCAATATTGAAAGTTTTTGGTAACTTTGAAGGAGCCATTGGAAAAAAATTTAAAGAATCAATAAATTTAACACCCGATTGAAGTTCAATAAGTAAAATTTTATTACCATTCATTAAAACTTTTGGTATGTATTCTAACTCGTTCAATATATACTTTAAAATAAATTGGCCATCGTATGATTTAAAATTATGTGCAAACACAATTACTTCTTTAAAAATTTGTCTTGGTAATTTACACAAATAGTCCATAAAATATTTTACAGGGTGATTTTGATAAAATATATGTTGACGTATACCACACATATTACATATATTTGTAACATCTTCAAAGCACTTATAACAACATTGTTGTGCTACACATAGAATTGGTACATGTTCAAATAAATTGTTTTTTGTTTCATTTTTTATAGACAATTCCTGCGTACATTCTAAATCAAAGAAAACATATAGTGTGTTATCTGAAAAAGAATGTCTGTTGATTTTAATTTTTTGCATGTAGCACAAATGATTTGAATCTACATGCTTTTTACAATTTTACAAAAAATAAAATTGCATTTATGTCTATATTCACTATCTACTCTATAGACTTTTCTACATTCTTTACAATATTTGATACCCTCACAAATAGTTGTACCATTTGAAAAATATTTTTGGGTTATGTGTATACTGTAACATTCATCACCATAAAAATTTCGGTTACATAAATTACAAAAGACAATTTTATCGGAAGAATTGTGTTCTTTATAACATTTTGTACAAGCTATTAAACAACGATGACGACCGTGTTGATTATAACTTATGTTACAACTTCTACAATAATAACCAGTATTAGTAAAACCTGTAATTTTTGTAATTAAATTGTAATGATTAATTTCCTCCGAGTAAACAATATCGATGTGTTTAGCATTTACATTACTTGATTGACCTTTAAATAATATTACTTTTGATGTAATCCCTGAAAATACAGTTATTATAAA
Source organism: Cryptophagus acutangulus (assembly GCA_963556235.1). Lineage (NCBI taxonomy): Eukaryota > Metazoa > Arthropoda > Insecta > Coleoptera > Cryptophagidae > Cryptophagus > Cryptophagus acutangulus. Next base: position 139,941 of record CAUVYR010000024.1, read on the forward strand.
TTGGTCTTTTAAATAATTTTGAAATTTTATAATGGTTTCCAAAGTTGCTCCATTTTCATTTATTTCGATTTCAGATTTTGTACATAAATCTAATGCACAATAGTCCAGTTGCCTTGCCATTGAGATACCCTAAAAATGAGAAAATTTTCACACCAAAATTTTATGATTGATATTCATGTTTTTTGGGTCGCTGATCATGAATATGATGGTTAAAAAAATGTAGACCCATGGCGTTCGAAGTTATGGGCCTTTTTTGACCCAAAAATGGCCATTTTTTCGATTTTTTTGAGTTTTTGTCGATTTAAAAAAAATCCACACAATTTATCGACTAAGCAGTGGTAAGCAAAGTTGTAGAGAAATAAAAAATGCGTCGAATGGCAACAAGTAGAAATCTCTGAGTTACTCGGGGCCTTATATAAGGCCCATTTTGTGCAATTTTTTGGGTAACATAAAAATTGAATTTTTGAATACCATTTTTTTTCCAAAAACTTAAAATTTGTCCAAATGATAGTATTTTATGTGTACTTTTGAACCCAATTTTGTGTTTTTCTTTATCTATTTTTTTGACGCCATAATCCGCCATCTTGGAAAAAATGGTTTTTCTATGATTACTTTGGTAAGAACGGGTCGATTGACTCAAACCAAAATGCAAATTGAAGAGTTTGAGGTGATCTATAACATATTCGAATTTCAACCACTTTCAAAAAAAATGGAGAAATGAGACCATTTTGAAAAAACCTTGTCCCAAAAAAAATATTTTTTTTTCAGATTAGAATACTCGTATTAAATTGAAATTTTATATCCAAGTAGAGGACACTTTACCGAGTTTTTTAAGCCCTTTTTCGTCTTTTTTGGATATATAGAACCTGAGATATCAGTTGATGTAGGTTTGGGTCTGTGGCGGACCTAATTTTGACCCTAACCTAAAAATTCAAAAATGTTTTTACAGAGGATGCTTGTGACTATCTAATCTCAAAACGTCGTATTTCCAAGTATCTTACAAAAAAAAATAGCGCTAGTTGAAAAAACAAAAACGGCACTGAGCGCGTTTACACCGAGCATTTATACCGCGGACTAAGCACTCTCCATCTCACTTCCACTTGTTATTGAAGGTGCTCAGTGCGCACTTATACGTTAGGTGTAAGCGTGGTTAGTTTTAGAACTAAATTTATTTTAACTTAACCTCTATTTTTACTTTATTTGGAATTTTGTGACGAATTCAGTGTGATCATGGATAAATGTGTATTATGTAAAAAAGAAGTTGTATCAAATAAACAAATACTTACTGCTAATACGTTAAAAAAAATAGTAGAAGCTAGTAAGGCAAGAAATCTGAAAATACATAACAGCAGGATTATCAGACATGGAGGCTCAAAAACTGTCCATAGAGGCTGTTACCGGCGATTTACAGATTCACGACAATCGTGGGATTCTACTAATATAATATCGCCGAATATCAGTATTTCAACTGAAAACTTACAAGAGGTACGTATTGAATTTATTTATGAATATTTTTTTCTTTATGACAAATCAAAGATGAAACTTTTATCTATGCAATAGATGAAACTTTTTCATTATTTTCAGGAAAATTTGCAAAATAAAAATGAACCCGAAATCCAGGCTAATCCAAAAAATGATAACGTGGTATCGAACAATACTTCGTCTCAAGAATCAGATCAAGAAGATGAAGAATCTGATGCCACTGCTGTTTCAAATCAAGTAGATGAAAATGATATCGATAATATCAACAATGATCATATCACGTCAACATTTTTGTATGAAAGTGATGAAGAGAGTGAAAAAATGACATAATCAGACTCGACAATGACGGATAATGAAGACACAATAACCCCTAAAAAACGAAAAATATAAATATTATATAGTATGTTATTTTTTTTCCACTTAATTTTAGTTGTAGTTTAATTTTTAGTTTATTTTAGTTTTTAATTTTAGTTTAGTTTTTAATTTGGTTGGTAGTTTTAAATAATAAAAAATTATTATCATTTGGTTTTATATTAAATTCAGTTCTGAAATTAAACACGTTTACACCGAACGTATAAACGCGCAATGAGCACTTTCAATAACAAGTGGAAGTGAGATGGAGAGTGCGTAGTCCGCGGTATAAATGCTCGGTGTAAACGCGCTCAGTCCCGTTTCTGTTTTTTCAACTCGCGCTATTTTTTTTGTAAAATACTTGGGAATACGACGTTTTGAGATTAGATAGCCACAAGCATCCTATGTAAAAACATTTTTGAATTTTTAGGTTAGGGTCAAAATTAGGTCCGCCACAGACCCAAACCTACATCAACTGATATCTCAGGTTCTATATATCCAAAAAAGACGGACAAGGGCTTAAAATACTTGTTAAAGTGTCCTCTACTTGGATATAAAAATTCAATTTCATACGAGTATTCTAATCTAAGAAAAAATATTTTTTCTGGGGCAAGGTTTTTTCAAAATGGTCTCATTTCTCCATTTTTTTTTCAAAGTGGTTGGAATTTGAATATGTTATAGATGACCTCAAACTCTTCAATTTGCATTTTGGTTTGAGTCAATCGACCCGTTGTTACCAAAGTTATCATAGAAAAACCATTTTTTCCAAGATGGCGGATTATGGCGTCAAAAAAATAGATAAACAAAAAAACAAAATTGGGTTCAAAAGTACACATAAAATACTATCATTTGGGCAAATTTTAAGTTTTTGGAAAAAAAAATGGTATTCAAAAATTCAATTTTTGTGTTACCCAAAAAATTGCCCAAAATGGGCCTTATATAAGGCCCCGAGTAACTCAGAGATTTCTACTTGTTGCCATTCGGCGCACTTTTTATTTCTCTACAACTTTGTTTACTACTGTTTAGTCGATAAATTGTGTGGTTTTTGTTTAAATCGACAAAAACGCAAAAAAATCGAAAAAAATGGCTATTTTTGGGTCAAAAAAGGCCCATAACTCCGAACGCCATGGGTCTACGCCATGGATCATATTCATGAACAGCGACCCAAAAAACATAAATATCAATCATAAAATTTTGGTGTGAAAATTTTTCCAATCCAAATGGCAGGGCAACTGGACTACAAGATTTCTGTAAACTTTCATTTTTACGCATTTTAATGAATTTAATTTTATCGGTATGATTAGTAATACCTAGTACTAATGAACGAACAAAACATAAATTATCGGAATTTTGAACCACTACAATACATCGTTTTTTTAAGCAATATTCGGTAAATGGTAAAAAAATATTTTTTAACTTACCACGTTCTATAGGTGTTTTAGTATAACAAAAATTTACTAGTAATGGTGAAGAATTGGGTTCCACAATAAATTTGTTGTTACTTTGAACAATCTTCGTTAAAGCATTAAATATAACATCGGATGTCAAATTTATGGCATTTCTATAAGACATTCCTACAGGTCTATCTGGTGAACTAACAGAAGAAATTTCCAAACATACTTTGTCGTGGTCTTCTACGCCGTATCGATTTTTCAAATATTGTAGAAGCTCGTCAAATGTTGATTGAATCCATTCGTTTAATGTTTGTGAAGATAAGTCCGGATGTAGGGATACCGAAACTTGTGTCCACCCCGAGTGAAAACGTCTAATTATATTTTCCGAAACACTTAGCACTTTTTAATGAACTGTTTATTTTATTAAATAATTCTTGGGACATTGTTACTGTAGTATGTACGGCGTATGTAATATTAACACTAGTTACGTATAGAAAATTCTTGCCTATTTATACATAGTTTAATAAAAATGCAAGATACTTTTACATTGTAATTTATTTTAAGTGAATCATAACTAGCTAAAAAAGCTTCGCCTACTCATACGTCTATTGTTATTGTTTCCCACATATATATTCTGTAAAAATCTATTCCTTACATACAATAACATTTAATGCATAAAACCACTTTCAAATAAAAAAGCTTCACCTACTCATACGTCTATTGTTATTGTTTCCCACATATATATTCTGTAAAAATCTATTCCTTACATACAATAACATTTAATGCATAAAACCACTTTCAAATAAAAAAGCTTCGCCTACTCATACGTCTATTGTAAGTAATAAACGTGTTAGTACTTGCAGAATATAATTGTCCATGCTTAACCTTGACCGTGCCAAGGTTAAGGTGCAGGCGAGATGCTAGAAGTGGCAACGTAAGTCCGCCATATTGCGCGGAAACAGAACATTTAGAAACTCTAAATGTAACGTCTGCGCACAAGCGCCTAAGTAAAACGACAGAACTACGAGGGCTGAACGGCCTCTTCCATCGTAACCGCCTAACAGTCAAGACGTCTCTATTAAATGTTTTAAGCCAGGTCTGATATTCTAATTCTTACATGCAAGCTGTGATAATAAACGTATAGATATATTAAAGTGATTAGTTTATTCCTTTATTTAAACTAACAACGTAACAATTGGCGACGAGGATAAAAAAAACTTTTAAGAACACGTGAAAGTCCGGTGAGCAGCGTGGTTCTTGCATATTTCAACAATCGAAATGGCGTTAATCGGGAAAGTGTATGAGTTCGATGGAGCAAAGGACAATTGGTTGTTGTACAGTGAAAGATTGGACCAATATTTTTGCGCAAACAATATTGATAAAGCGGAAATCAAAGTAGCAACATTATTAAGTGTAATGGGAACTGAGACTTATAAGTTAGTGCGGGATTTGTGCTACCCAAAATTACCTAAAGAAAAGAGTTACGAAGAACTCTGTGAAATTTTAAAACGACAATTTTGCGTATCTACCTCAGTATGGAGGGAACGTGTTAAATTCTTTAACGTGCAGCAGGAAAAGGACGAAACGGTGACAGAATTCTTTGCAAGAATTAAAAGTTTCAGCATTAATTGTGCATTCGGGACAACTTTGGAAGAGCAAATTAAAAATAAGTTTGTCACGGGTTTAAAGAGTGGCGCAATTCAAGATAGATTGTGTGAAGAAAGTGAGACAAAAAGCGTGAAAGAAATGGTAGAAATAGCGGCAAAGAAGGAGATTCTGAAGACAGAGAAAGAAGAGACAGCGTTCAAAATTTCAAATCCGCGCGCATCTTGGCGCAACAGCAGGACAACGACAAGTGATCAGCAGCGCCACGGTAACGCAGGAAGAGGGGAGCAACGTCGGCAGCAGAGAAATGATAGCCACGGCAGCAGATGGCAACTACAGTCAAAGGGTCAACAACACAGCAATGACAATGACGGTATAAGTAAAAGAATCAACTGTAAGCATTGTGGTAAGGGACACCTAGGGAACTGTAAGTACACCAATTACCGTTGTAATATTTGCAAACAAATGGAACACCTGCAAAAAGTGTGTAAAAACAAAAACGCGAATCACTACAAAATGAACAATTTCATTGAAACGGAAGAATTTGTTAGCGAACTTTTCGTTGTAGGGAACGAGAATAGTAATAATAGGAATCCGTTCGTAATTAAGGTACTGTTAAACAATGACTTTGAAATTAATATGCTGATTGATAGTGGTGCGAGTATTTCGTGTTTAAACGACATAACCTATAAACAATTATTTTCGAACTTTCAATTAAAAAGTGACACGACAATTTTAAAAAGTTTCAATGGACACAATTTTAGACCAACGGGTTATTTAGAAATTCCGGTAACGTTTAACAATAGTACTAAAATAAATAAGTTTTACGTTGTCGAAAACGGGGGCACCAATATTTTGGGTAGAGATTGGATCAAAAACTTTAACTTAAGATTAGAAAGTGTGAAAACAATAGACAACAACGAAGACAGTGACATTAAATCATTGTTAAACAAATTTAAAAACGTTTTTACCGACGAGTTGGGTTTATTTAAACATTTTGAAATCTCTTTACAGATGAAGCCAGACGCCAAGCCTGTTTTCCTTAAGCCGAGAAACGTGCCGTTTGCCTACAGAAAACTTTTGGACGAAGAGCTGGACAAACTCGAGAAAAGTGGAGTAATAACATCTATAGACTACAGCAAACACGGAACACCGTTGGTGATTGTTCCAAAAAATGATGGCAAAAGTATCAGAGTTTGTGCTGATTATAAATCGACAATTAATAAATATTTGGAGGAAGTATCCTACCCTTTACCGCATGTAGACGATATTTTCACTAAGTTGCAGGGGGGACAAAAGTTTTCAAAACTTGAACTCAGTCAAGCATATCAACAGTTCGGACTGGATGAAGAATCTAAACAAATAACTGCTTGGAGCACGCATCGAGGACTCTATAGAGTAAATCGCATGCCATTCGGAATCGCTCCAGCAAGCGCTGTGTTTCAGAGGCACATAGAACAACTATTCTTAGGAATGGAACATGTAAGCAACTATTTAGATGACATCATAGTAACGGGGAAAAGTCACGCACAACACATGGAGAATTTGACGCAAGTTTTTCAGAAACTGGCAGATGCAGGACTTACCTTAAAGCCAAGTAAGTGTCAATTTTTTCAAGATAAAATTGAGTTTCTAGGACACTGCATAACACAGCAGGGTCTAATGAAAACGGAAGACAAAGTGAAGGCTATAGGAAGGGCACCAAGACCTACCAACGTCCATGAAGTGAGATCGTACTGTGGTATGGTAAATTATTATCAAAAATTCCTTCCTAGATTAGCAATGATTTTGAAACCGATTTACGACCTGACTAAGAAAGGGGAATCGTTTAAATGGACTGAGCAATATGAAGAAGCTTACGAAGAAATAAAACGCCTGATAAAAGAAGACATCATATTAGTTCATTTCGACCCAAACCTTCCCATCGTACTGACAACCGATGCTTCGCAATTCGGGATAGCGGCAGTACTTTTCCAGACAATCGATGGAAAAGAAAAGCCAATCGGATGTGTATCCAGAACACTGAACGGAGCAGAAGGCCGATATTCAACGATTCAAAAAGAAGCACTAGCAATTTATTATGGGGTGAGAAAATTCGAAAAGTTCTTAGTAGGGCACAAATTCATACTTAAAACGGACCACAAACCACTGTTAAGTTTATTTGGGGAACATAAAGGAATACCTCAAATGCAGGCTAATAGATTGCAACGATGGGCTCTCTATTTATCATCGTTCAACTACCAAATCAAGTATATTAAGGGGGTAGATAATATAATGGCTGATTACTTCTCCAGAGCACCAATGACGATTAAGGTAATCGATGAGGAGTACGAGAACAAAGGCAACTATTTCAACTTTGTAGGAGCAACGGACCTACCCATCAACAGAAACCAAATAATAGAAGAATCCAATACTAACGAATAACGGGATAACGAACTAAGGTCAGTTTATAGAAGCGTAAAGACGGGAGATTGGGCAGAAATTTCAGAATGGAAAGGATACATAATGAAGAAAGAAGAAATCTACATTGAAAAGGGCATGTTGGTTTGGGGACATCGAGTAATTATTCCCAAATCACTGCAAAAGCAAATTTTGGAAGAACTCCATTCAGCCCATTTGGGAATAGGAAAAACAAAAGCTTTGGCCCGTAGCTATGTATGGTGGAGAAACATTGACGAGTGTATCGAAAGCAAGATTAAATCATGTTTACCGTGTCTGCAACAAAGACCAGATCCACCAAAATCACAATTAACCCAATGGCAGTCAGACGACAAAGCTTGGGTTAGATTACACGCTGACTATTTGGGACCAGTGCAAGGGAAATATTTTCTGGTAATAATTGACGCTTTTAGCAAATTTCCAGAAGTTTACCACACACCAAACATGACGAGCCATATGACGGAAGAGAAATTTAGGGACGCGTTCGCCAGGTTTGGTTTACCAGAAATAGTGATTACAGACAATGGACGACAATTCATTGCAGAAAATATGAAAAACTTCTTCAAGGAGGATGGCATCAGACACGTGACTACCGCAGTAGCAAACCCAATGTCAAATGGGCAAGCCGAAAATTTTGTGAAAACCTTCAAAAACAGGATTAAAGCGGCACTATCAGACGCCAGAAACAAAGGTATGCAAATATCAACATTAATATCAAGGTTTTTGATGCAATACAGAAATGCCATTCATGAAACAACGAAGAAATCACCAGCTGAAGCGATGTTTGGAAGGAAGATTCGAAACAGGTTAGACTTGCTAAAAACCAACCCGACAGATGCCGAGAGGACGATATCACAGAATATCAAGCAAAGTCAGTGGAAGCAAACCACCCACTACAGAGCCAAAACAAGAGGGAACCTTGATGTAGGGGACGAGGTAATGGCAAGAGACTATCGAAGAGCTAATAGAAAAGGATGGAGTGAGGCTCAGATTATCAAGAGGTTGGGAAAAAGTTTGTATTTATGCAAAGTTCCAAACTCAGAATTAATATGGAAAAGACACCTTAACCAAATAATCACAAGAGGAACAGGGCATAGGCAATCAGGTAAAACAGGCGCGGCAGAATCTGAAAATCATCGGAAAGTGAGTAAACCGAGATTTAGTGTAAGTAATTCCGATACAAGTTCGGCTGAAAGAAACAATGAATTAGTGACCGCGGGGACTAACGTGCGCGGACTCAGTGAAACCGCGAGTGTCGCGACACCAAATCCAAAACCCCAAACAATGGCGATTGCAAACACTAATACACAACCGTTTTTCTCTAGGCATACCAAACTCGATGAGGGAAGTTCCAGTACCACAACGACGGAGACACTCGATGAGGGAAGTTCCAGTACCACAACAACAGAGGCACTCGATGAGGGAAGTTCAAAAACCACTATGACAGAGGAAGCCGATAAGGGAATTTTGGGAACCGCAACTTCAGAGCAAGTTTTCTTCCGGTCCACAAGGCCCAAGAGAAAAATCAAAGAGAACAACAAATTCAGAGATTTCATAATGGATTAATTTTGCATGGCATAAATTAGAACACTTTTAAAAATGTTAGTACGGAGGAGTGTAACGTCTGCGCACAAGCGCCTAAGTAAAACGACAGAACTACGAGGGCTGAACGGCCTCTTCCATCGTAACCGCCTAACAGTCAAGACGTCTCTATTAAATGTTTTAAGCCAGGTCTGATATTCTAATTCTTACATGCAAGCTGTGATAATAAACGTATAGATATATTAAAGTGATTAGTTTATTCTTTTATTTAAACTAACAACGTAACACTAAATTATAGTAAAAATATCCCTAATGTACCTTATATATAGGAATATTTGATTTTATTTTTGGTAAAACAGTAAAACACTGCTTTAAAAATCCAATACATATGTCATTGAACATGACGTGCATTGTATTGTGATTTTACATCAACCTGTTGCGGTTATATTCGTGTGATTGTTAATGTAATTAACTCGTAATTAATTAGGATTGTATTGTTAAAAAAAGTTTATCTTGTGTTCTATGATAAAAAATGTACATCAAGACGAATAAATATTGGACTCTTTGGTATGAGTATGAACTTGACAATGTGTAATCAAATAATAAATAATATAATAACAAATCGATTTCTATTGTATTTATATTTAGTATTTATTTTACTTTGTATTTATATTTTGTATATTGTATATTTTGTTGATGTTATTAAAAAAAACCATAAAAAAACTATGTTTTTGTTATATTTTATTGTTAAACTCCCAAACTAACAACTAAATGTATACAGATTATGATGGAATAATGGTCGACCGCGTTGCCATCTATTAACATGTAGTTTTTACTTTTTTACTTAGATGTAGATGTTTTGTGGTCTCCACGCTTCCGGTAGGGTTTATATCGCATGTTGTCTCTCAGGACTCTCTGGAGGGCCCTTCGCTCCTTCACTATATTGTTCCAACTCGGATCCAGGTCCAATGACCAATCCTCATCGCAGTGGACTTCTTTTGGCGGATTTGGTGGTTGGTTGTCGCTCAGCTGGATCCAGTGGAGCTGAGCCATTAATTTGTCCATGTCTTGATTTGGATCCGGTTTGGATTCCGGGCGGTTTGTACACTTCCTTCTGTGAGCTGCCATACGATATGGTAGCACTTTATGATTGGGATTATATTCACATTCGATTAGTTCGTCCATGGCTCAGTTGGAACTTAATTTGAGTCTATCTTGTCTGTCTTTATATACAATGTTAATGTTTTTTGTTTTGGTCTTCCGTGTGTAATTATTCGTCGTCTTTCTATTGTGTGCATATTATATCTTAAATTACAATTTAACATTGCACAAATAACAATACATCTTTGCAGGTGGTGGTCCGTCAGGGGCGTCGCCTTCTTGTGAAAAGTAATGCTGTAGACATGGTAATTTTTTTTGCAGGTTTTCGTTATTTTTGGAGGATACAGGAAGATGTTCCCACACGTCTAGTAATTCTGTTGATCTTGCACACTCAAGTAAATATTGTAACGGAAAGTATTTTAAATCGTTAATATTTATTTTATATAATGGAACACCATGAACACTATGAAGTAAAATTACTTCACCAATTTTGTCTTGTACATGTGACATATTCTTTGTAGACTAACTTAAATTGTAGATTCAGCGTATAGTTATACTGTAGTCATATTTTTTTCAACAAGTAAATTTCTATTTGAGTTAAAATAAAGCCTGTCAATAAACACGTTTTTGTAAAATTGCGCACCAATATAGTCTAATGTTAGCAATTTATTTGAATTTGAATTTCGCGCGGAGTGTCGCCCCCTGTTCAGTCAATCTGGAATCAACATGAAAAGGAAGGAGGGGATCATGTTGGAGACAGACCTCGACTGGCCTGGACGTGTTCGAGCTGCACTCTGGATATTATTTGTTTTTGTTGCTAAATTGTGGCTGTATAGTGTCATTGTATTTAAGTCTGACGAATTTTGTACTTCCAATAAACTAATTTCTAACATCAGAAGTGGGATCTGCTTACGTTCATCACCTTTATTGCTTTTGTTTTGTGCGGTAAGAAATTCAAGATGGAGGACATCTTCACTGAAATGCTGACTCAACTGCGTAGAAGTCGTACAGTGCCAGACCAGGTTGATCTGTCATTTTTCCGACCTGAAATGGATGATGGTACGAGCTGGATAAACCAAGTGGAGGCCATTAAGAATGGATTTGAGTGGAGCGACTTGCAGGTACTGGTAAGAATTGGCAGATTCTTAAACGATGATGCAAAAGTTTGGTTTGAAAATTGGAAACCGGTTGTGCGCGATTGGGTAAGTTTTAGACGTGACTTTTTAGAATCATTTCCACCTAAGAAAATTCTCGGACAATTGTTGTTAGAAGCCGCAGCTTTTACCAGTTCGCGTTGTAATACGTACGCGTCGTACGTTCACAAAAAACTATCGTTGCTTAAAAATTTAAGAGCAAGTTGGGTTGTTGTTGATTTGATTGAGTTGATTATTTTCGGGATAGAGGATAGTAAGGTACAAGAAGCTGCCGCGATGCGTAATTTTGAAACAGTTTCGGAATTAATTTCGTACTTAAATACGGTCGTAAAACCTAAAGCGGTTTCTGTAGTTGACAGTGGTCTAGAAACAGCTTCTGGTCCAAGCGAAAATAAGAGGCCCCGTTTTGAAAAAAATAAGTTGACAAACAATCTCAAATGTTTTAAGTGCGGACGTCACGGTCACAAACAACGCGATTGCAAATCGATAATTAACAATAAGATTTCGTTTCTAAAACAAGAAAATAATAAACATAATAATCTGTCAAATTCTAATCAAAATGTTTCGGAAAATTGTTGCACTTTTTGTTTAAAAACCGGGCATGGAATAGACAATTGTTTTATTAAGCAAAGCATTGATAAACGACGTAATGTTCGTCTTGCTTCCGTTGAAAGTAGGGCCATACCGGTACCGGTCAAAGTAGATGGAGAGTGGTACATGGGATTGATTGATACTGGTGCTGATATTTCGTTGATGTCGGACAAATTCTTTGATCGCTTTGCATCGAAATTGGAACCCAATGTAGTCAGTCTAAAGGGTATTACACCGGGTAATTTGATTTCAAAATTTATGTTCAAAGCTAGGGTAGAAATCACGGGACAACATACTCAACTATCGTTTGCATTGGTTTCGGCTTCTAATTTAGATTACGATGTTCTTATTGGCTGTAATTTGTTTTGCGATACTAGTCTTGCCGCGGTTACCGATGTTACTGGTACTGAAATTATAAAGCGACGGCTTTCCGGAATAATGCTTGTAGTAAGTGATTCTGTGCCTATTTTAAATGTTCCCGACGAACATTATGCAAAAATTAATACATTGCTAAGCATGTATCCCGAATTAATTCCGAAAGACAATGTCGTGCCGGCTGTCAAAACTTGTTCCATGGAAATTAAACTCAAGGACGATTTTGTTGTGTCGCGTCATCCTTACAGACTATCAGCTAGCGAGCGAATGGAAGTGCGAAAAATTGTCGATGGTTTAATCAAAAACGGGATAGTGCGTGAAAGTTCATCTCCGTATGCTAGTCCGATTCTTTTAGTTAAGAAAAAAGACAATTCGTTTCGCATGTGCGTTGACTTACGTGAACTAAATGCGCATACAATTAAAGACAAATATCCACTTCCTCGTATTGACGATCAGCTAGATCGATTGGGCGGTGGAAAATTCTTCACTAGTCTCGATATGACCTCGGGTTTTCATCAAATTCCGATTCACCTTAATTCAATTGAGAAAATTGCAAATGCTCCTGCTGTTTTTCAAAAAGCTATTAATGCAGCCTTGGGTGATTTAAAATACTCGGTTGCCTTGGTCTATATTGATGACATTTTGATACCGTCTACTACCGTTGAAGAAGGACTTCGTAATTTGGAAAGGGTTCTGCAAGCTCTAAAAGCTGCCGGGTTTTCCTTGAACTTATCAAAATGCTCTTTTCTCCAGTCAAAAATTGAATATCTAGGTCGTGAAATTTCCGCCGAGGGTATTAGACCGGGAAAACGAAAAATTGAAGCTTTAAGCAAATTAAGATCGCCAACTACCGTTAGGGGAATACGACAAATTATGGGGCTTGCTGGATACTTTAGGAGATTTGTGCCAGGGTTTGCCACACAAACAGCTTGCATTACAAATCTCACCAAGAAAAACGTCCCTTTCGTGTGGACCGAACGCCACGAACAAGCAAAAGATTTTGTTGTACGTTGCTTGACATCTGAACCTCTGTTAGTCATTTTCGATCCAAAATTACCAACTGAATTACACACGGATGCCAGTTCTGTCGGTTTTGGTGGCATTCTGTTTCAAAGTCACGGTGGCATAAATAAAGTAGTCGGCTATTTTAGTAAGCGCACTTCGCCAACAGAAGCTAATTATCACTCTTACGAATTGGAGACACTGGCCATAGTTAATTCGCTGAAACATTTCCGCGTCTATTTGATTGGAATCAAATTTACAATAGTCACCGACTGTAATTCTGTTAAAGCAACAGTTAATAAACGGGAGATTGTTCCTCGAATTGCTCGTTGGTGGGCTTATCTACAAAATTTTACTTATGTCATTGTCTCCTGGTTTGAGAAGATTTGTACAAAATTACATTAATCATTGCTTAGTTTGTGCTGTAAAGAAGACACGTACTGGACCCATGGAAGGTCCTGTTTTGTTACCCGAAAAGCCGTCCGTACCAATTCATACCATTCATGCAGATTGTTTGGGGCCGTTACCTTCGTCAAACAACTTCAAATACGTCTTAGTGTTGGTTGACGCTTTTACTAAATATTGCAATCTCATACCCTTGAAATCAGTTAAGGCGGAGGATAGTCGTGAGGGTTTTGAAAGATTTATTTCGTGCTTTGGAACTCCAAAATTAATAATCATGGATGATGGTACAAACTTCCGAAACTTGTCAATGTGTAAGTTTCTCGATGAGTGCCTTATTCAATACCATTTCGTTACGCCAGATGTGCATAGAGCCAATGGGCAGGTCGAACGCTATATGCGCACAATTATGAACCTTATTCGAATTGAAACAAGGACTAAAACCGAGAGTAAGCCAGAATGGCCGAACGTTTTGTGGAAGATTCAACTCGTTCTGAATACTACTGTGCAAAAAGCTACTAAAATGACTCCTTTACAAGCTTTGATTGGTACTAGTACCGCTACACCATTGCTTCAGGCGGTAGTAAACGACGTTTCCACCGATTTACAGACGGTGCGTGATATAGAGCTCGACAGGGAACGAGTTCGGGAAAGGCTTCTGTTAAATGACAAACAGAAAGATAAGTTGAATAAACATCGACGAGACGGAGTTAAATACACCGTTGGAAATTTTGTTTTACTGCACCGTGCTAGCAAGCTTCATGCTAGTAAGACGGATTTTGAATTTATGGGTCCATTCTAGATTATGGGAATTACTCCACAAGGGAGGTATGAATTGAAACGGTTGGGACCGGGGAAAAAGAATATCGTTAAAGCTGCAAGAGAGCAACTACGATTGTGGCCTACTGATTGGTCTTTGGCGACTGATTTAGAGGATCTGTTGGTCTTGCTTGAGTCGGAGATTGACAGTGCTCAAGGTAATAAATTAACTTTGATGTGTAAGGTAAAATTTACCTGAAAGTTTTAGACTTTCGAAAATGTGTAAGGTAAAATTTGCCTGAAAGTTTTAGACTTTCAAAAATGTGTAAGGTAAAATTTGCCTGAAAGTTTTAGACTTTCGAAAATGTGTAAGGTAAAATTTGCCTGAAAGTTTTAGACTTTCGAAAATGTGTAAGCTAAAATTTGCCTGAAAGTTTTAGACTTTCGAAAATGTGTAAGGTAAAATTTGCCTGAAAGTTTTAGACTTTCGAAAATGTGTAAGGTAAAATTTGCCTGAAAGTTTTAGACTTTCGAAAATGTGTGGGGTAAAATTTACCTGAAAGTTCTAGACTTTCGAAGAAGTGTTTTCATTTTACCTCAATAAAGTTGATATTGAGGTAATGAAAACATATTAAACTAACCATTTTTCTTATTTGTAGATGATCAAGTTTTGGATTTGTAAAAAGTTTCCGAGAACGTTCAACTTCGTCAGTCTGGCCGTGTTAGCAATTTATTTGAATTTGAATTTCGCGCGGAGTGTCGCTCCCTGTTCAGTCAATCTGGAATCAACATGAAAAGGAAGGAGGGGATCATGTTGGAGACAGACCTCGACTGGCCTGGACGTGTTCGAGCTGCACTCTGGATATTATTTGTTTTTGTTGCTAAATTGTGGCTGTATAGTGTCATTGTATTTAAGTCTGACGAATTTTGTACTTCCAATAAACTAATTTCTAACACTAAAGATGTATTTTCAAATTGTGTTGATTTACCGTTTTCAATTTTTATAAATAAATCTTCAGTAATTATTTCGTTCTCATAAATATTAACACAAATCCACATGACATTAACAGGTAGTTCTACAATTTCTTTAGATTCATCTAAAAACCAAATTTCCAGATTTCTTGATTTAATATTAAATTCTTTAATTATTTTTGCATTAAACACAAAACGAATATTTACAAACAAAACACAATAGTCTTTGTTCATAGCTGAATAACTACTGATTTTCGTTTAAATTTATCCATGAATTGAATTTTGTATCCATTCCCAGCCATTTCACATAAACTTTTTTCCCTTTTTTTTCTTAAAATTTTCTGGACCAAATATATATCGGGATAGTTCGTCTTTTGTAATTCCTGTTCGTAAAATGCACCCTCAACATTTGTGTTCAGAGTGTCTTTAAGTTTATAAGTTATAGGATTCGTTTTTTGAATTTTTTCAATAATAAACAATTCATTTGTCCAGTTTTGTGTGTAAGACTTATCGAAAATACTTTTATATTTACTTATACGCACATAATCTCCTACCGAAAACTTTGGTTTGGTACCCACTTTAACATTAAAATATACACGTTTATAAATTTCCTTTTCATTCTTACTATTCACATTTACAGGTTTCATCTGTATTGTAGAATGCTTTCGATTATTATAATTTGTAACAATTTCTTTTAATATATCTGTCCACTTGTATTTTCCACGATTACTGAATGCTTTATACAAATCATGTTTTATTGTGCGAATAACCCGCTCAGCCATAGATGCTTTTATTGTTGAGTAAGTGGAATATAGATTAATATTATTTTCTTTACATAATTTCTGAAATGGTTTGTTCCAAAATTCACGGCCATCGTCCGTTTGTAAATTACGTGGAGTTTTGGGTGATTCTTTTAAAATGTCTTTCATTGCCTTTGTAACTTCTTCTCCATTTTTATTTTTAAGCGGTCTGGCCCACAAAAATTTACTAAAGCAATCTAAAACAACTAAAATGTATTTAAAACCGCGGTTTTCTTTTGCAAAAGGTATAAACACAGCCAAATCGGCTTGCCACAAATCATATATTCCTTTTAATACTGTATTACGACGAGGAAACTTTTTTCGTGCTAATTTATGAATTTCATCCACAACACCCTTCTTAGTCATTATAATATTAAATTTATACTGATTATAGGTAATAATAAAACATTAATATATACACATATCTATATATTTATTATTTAAAAAAATATTCAAAACCTACAAGCTTGAACAAGTCGGTACATGTCTATATACAAATCTGTACAAGCTATCATGGAATTGTTTTTCCAACGCTTGAACTCTTTGCTTTAATTGGGTTTGTTCTTGCATCAGATTGGCGATTTTTATTGGCGGCATCATCAGGTTCTATCGGTGAAAGAACATTTTTTATGCGATTTCTTTTTCCATCTAATTGTTGTGATTCATATTTTTTTAGTTGGTTTTCAACGTATTTTTTGTCAACAAATTGTTTCAATTTTTTAATTAGATCTAATTTAATTTCTTTGTTACGCTGATCAACAAATTTTACATTGACCAAGTCTTCCGGATTTGAAGGCGAAGGTAAGTTTTTTATTGATAAATTCTTCGCATCGAGTTGACCTTGACTTTGTACACAGTATACTTTTACATATTCTGTTGTTGCATAATTTTGAATGTTAATATCTGAAATCTTGTCTGTGACATATTTTTTATTGACTGCATCATTAGGTTCTATGGGGTCAGCGACATTTTTTATAGCTTTCTTTTTTGCATCTAAATATGGTGTGTCAACATGTTTTTAAATTATCATTTCCACTTGTTTAATTTCATTATTCAAAAGTTCATCATGTTTCACTTTCACGTAATTTTCAATTGATTTTTTATGTTGATTTATTAATTCTTCAACAAAATTTTTATTTGCTGCATCATTGAGATTTATAGGTGATTTAACATTTATAATTTGCATTTGTTTGGCATATAATTGCTTACTATCATGAGTTTTAAACATGTTATCTATAGTATTTACATCAACGTATTTTTTTGTTTTATTATCTATAAATTTATTAGTATCTATATTTATTTGTTTTGCAGCCAATTCAATCTTATCTTCAACAAATTTTTTATTTACTGCATCCAACGGATCTACTGGTAATGGTACATTTTTCACACTTCTGTTCTGAACATCTAATTGATTTTCGTCATTTACATGAAATGACCAAAACGAATTTGATTGTAATTTTCCTATTTGTTCAAGAATATAATTTGCTACAAATTCTTTTGATGCAAAATTTTTAATATTTATATCATATTCTGCTTGTTCTAAAAGTTTCATTACAAATTTTTTATTCACTAAATCATCAGAATCAACCGCATCGGGTACATTTTTTATTTGTTTATTTTTTGCATCTAGTGGTTCTTCTTTTATTTCCTTAATTGCATTTTCAATGGGTAACAATTTTTTGTTTATTAGTTCATCGACATTTACATTCACTTCTTTCAATGTTGCATAATTTTTCTCATAAACTTGATCTACTTGATCATTAACATATTTTTTGTTCGCAACGTCTTCGTCGTTAATTGGTGCGGGTACATTTAGTATTTGATTTTTCTTTGCATCCAACTGTTTATTTTGTAAAATTTCTAGTTGGCTGTTTAAATATTGTTTATCAACGCAATTTTGCATTTTATTGTTTAAAACTTTTTCATATTCAATTTTTAACTTTTGATCTAAATCATTAATTTGATTATTAACGTATTTTTTATTGGTTGCATCTTCAGGGTCAATTGGTTCTAAAACATTCTTAATAGTTTTGTTTCCACCATCGAGTTGTATATTTTTTAACAAGTTCTCAACCAAAGATTGATCAATTTGTTTTATGGGTCCAATTTTAGCAAATTTCCCAATTTGTTCTAAAACATATTTCTTGTTTGCGGCATCTTCCTCCTCAACTGCTATTGACACATTTTTTATCGTTTTGTTTTTTGCATCTAATTGGGTATCTTTAGTTATATTATTAATATAATCTTTTGTAGCACAATTCTCAATAATCTTAAGAATTTGATCATCTACATATTTTTTGTTTGTTACATCTTCGTCATAAGTGGGTAGAGGTAAGTTTATTATAGGTTGCTGGTTAGCATTTAATTGCTTGTTTTCGTATTTTTTTAGCTCATTTTCAAACAGTATTTTATCAACACAATTTGCAGCTTTTTCCTCGCACATTTTAATATTTTCATTTTTAGCATGTTCTATTTGTTCTGTTAGATATTTTTTATTGACGGCATCTTCAGGATCAACTGGTTTTAAAACATTCTTAATAGTTTTGTTTCCACTATCGAGTTGTATATTTTTTAACAAGTTCTCAACCAAAGATTGATCAATTTGTTTTATGGGTCCAATTTTAGCAAATTTCCCAATTTGTTCTAAAACATATTTCTTGTTTGCGGCATCTTCCTCCTCAACTGGTATTGACACATTTTTTATTGTTTTGTTTCCAGCGTCCAATTGTGTAACTTTAGTAATATTATTAACATAATCTTTTGTAGCACAATTTTCGGCAATTTTATGAATTTGATCATCTATATATTTTTTATTTATTACATCTTCGTCATAAGTAGGTAGAGGTAGGTGTATTATTGGTTGATGGTTAGCATTTAATTGTTTACTTTCAATTTTTTTTATCTGATTTTCAAACAGTATTTTATCAACACAATTTGCTACTTTTTCCTCACACATTTTAATATTGTCGCTCTTAACCTGCTCTATTTGTTCTGTTAGATATTTTTTATTGACGGCATCTTCCGATTCAGTTGGCGTTAAAACATTAATTATGTTTTTATGTTGAGCATCTAGTTGTTTATTATGTAAATCGTTTAAAGATTGATTTACATAGTTTTTGAGTGATTGATCAAGAGGAAGAAACTGATCTTTAATTAATTTTGCAGTATTGACTTTTTCCGTACTTATTTGTTTCATTAAATATTTTACGTTTACAACGTCCGTTTCAGATATAGGAATTTTAACATTTTGTATAATTTTGTTGTCGGCATCAAGATTTCCATCTTTTGTATACTTTATAGGATGGTGTGACGTTTTTTCATCAACATATTTTTTATTGACAGCGTCATTATTCTCCGTAGGGTCACCAATATTCACAACGCGTTTATTTTGATAAATTTATTGTTTATTATTGTATTATTGTTCATAAATTTTTTTTTCAGTTAATTTTATTTGTTTATTGAGATACGATACATTTACTGCATCGCCTTCAGAAATAGGTGATTGCAGATTTTTTATTATTTTTCCTCTGGCACTAAATTGTCCACTTTGAGTTGACACCAACGGAATTGTCATTGTACTACTAATTGTGGGGGTCACATTTGTTCGTAACCGTTTATTTTCAGTGATAATTTTTCCATGTTTACGTTTAACATGTAAACCAACATGATGTCCAAACTTATCGATAGGCATGTTTATACTGAGATAATCCGATGATGTTTATGTAATTATACCACATTCTTTCAATTCCTCAATAATTGATACAATCTCATTTTGAACAGCCGTATTTCCTGCAAGTTGCGCCCCATATAACAATTGTAGTCGATCCACCAATTCGTTAGGATTATCCCAGTAGGAAAATTGAATTTTGGAGTTTGGAACAATATTTTTCATAATACTACCACCAGTAGGCGCTGAATGCAATCGACGCTTCGCTAAAGTTGGAAATAATTTGCTAATAATATTGAGGTATTTGAAACCCTTATTAGATTTTATTCTAGCATCGGGATTGTAATTTATTTTGTGGGCGTTCGTTGTTCTTAAAATTTCACCATATCGATGTTTATCTTCATATGTATACTCGCTTGGAGATTTAAAAAAAATCAATTCGTACAATCCTTCGGTTCCTTTAAATTTTCTTCCCGCAATTACAATATCGTCACCATCAAATATAAATTCTTGGTTACCCATCCACCAAGTTCCTGTAGCAGGTTCATATCGTACTCCGTACACATTATCGGTCAAACGTGTTGTATGAGAAATTAATAGTTTTATGTAACGCTTTGGAAGTGGATTAAGATTTTCTAGAAATTTCTCGTCAATTAGTTGACGACCTTCTGTAGTTGAGTACAATTCACGAACTGAGTCCATCGTCACTTCATTAGGGTCATCGGTCTCACTATTAGCTATTACTTCTAAATTCAAAAATTCAGGAATTTTAGTTGCGTTCATTGTAGATGTAAAAAAAGAAGAGTTAGAAATTCCTTATTCGCCCTTGAGACTTCTATTAAAATATGGTCTTTGTTTAGTACTTTCTTTTTTCGGTGTTGATTGAAAAACGGTTTTTTCATCTTCATCTTTAGGTTTTACTTCTTTTTTTACATGTTTTACAAGCTCCTTTAAAGGGTCCACAAAGGGTTTAAAACTACTTTCAATAATATGTTGACTTTCAATGTTGCCGCGTTTCAATGATTTAAATTTTTTTCGAATGTTTTTAGTAGCCTTAAGTAGCTTAAGTTTTATCGTATCTCTATTCGACGACATTCTCAACACTGAAACAAATGAAGACACTCAGGGTATTATAAACTTATCAAAACCAATTCTATATCGACCATTATTCAATTCGCTTTCTTTGTCAATAACTAAAAAGCCATATTGTGTTTGCCAACACAATTTACATAATGCTTTAAATTCGTTCATATTCATGTCTAGTGCAATAAATTCATCATTACTGTGTTTAAGATTAATGTCATCTTGTTTAAAAATTATTAAAAAATTGGCGTTATCTCTAACCAATTGTTTCGGAATTCTTGTATATGTTTGACAAAGATAGAAACAGTCAATTTTATAGTGACGTCCAAAACTAAAATAATCACGAATTACACTTTGTGGTGAACATGCTACATCGTCAAATATAAATATTGAATTTGGTTTTGCTTCCGCTGGCGTCATAACGTCATCAGTATTATCAAACATTTTTATTTCCATACCATTTATAGATTCAATAATATTCTGTAATATTTTGTATTTTGGTTGATTAAGCGTTTTTCCGATAATGTAGATATTTTGAAATTTTAATCCTTCCGGATGTTCCAATAGACTTATCAAAACATTCGTTTTACCACACCCGCTGCTTCCAACAATTAAACATCTATTACAGTTATTTACCAAACGGCCGTGTTTTGGTAACAATTGACTATCGCATACATAGTCGTGATTAGTCACCGTTAGTGATTCAGGTTGTTTTATTATACGCATTGTCACATACACTAATAGAAAATTTGAAATACTAATGTATATATTCAAAATAGTATATAATTATATTTGAAACCAAATTTCTATTCAGAACGGTATGATACGTCAAGGTGGTGGAATTGTAAACACTTTAATTAATAAATTACCCTTTGAGTTACATATTCCCGGATATCAGTGGTGTGGACCCGGGACAAAAGTTCAAAAACGTTTACAACATAACGATAAGGGTATTAATAAATTGGATAGTTATTGTAAAGAACACGATCTTGCGTATTTAAAAAACAAAGACTTAAATTCAAGACATCAAGCCGATAGAATTTTAGCAGATCGTGCTTGGAGTCGTGTAAAGGCCAAAGATTCATCATACGGTGAGAAAGTAGCAGCTTGGGGTGTAACTAACGCAATGAAGACCAAGATAAAAACAGGTATGGGCGTTTCAACTAGAAAACATCGTCCAAGAAAAAGAAGGATGAAAAGAAAAATGGTAGCGTTTCGGGCAGCAGTAATGAATCCTGTTAAAAGTGTATTAAACTCAAATAATTTCAAAAATAAAAAAAACTTGTATTTAAAATCATACAAAGTAGCAAAGGATGCAATTAAGAAAGCCGGCGGTAAAAAATTTATTCGACTACCGCGAATTATACCAATTCCAAAACAAGGAGGATTTATAGTACCATTAATGGCCGGGCTAGCAGCTTTGGGTAGTTTAATCGGTGCCGGAAGTGGTGTTGCAAAAGCTGTTAACGAAGCTAAAGCAGCACGTAAAACCCTAGATGAATCGCATAGACATAACAAACAGATGGAAGCTATAGCACTTGGAAAACAAGGATCTGGACTATATTTTAAACCTTATCGAAAGGGAATGGGCCTATTTTTACCTAAAGGTTCAAAAAACTATTAAATTTACCTCGAAAACGTGCAATGAATGCAAATGAAATGAGAAAATTTGCAAAAAAATTATCGAATTTTTGAGGTGTATTTATGAGAGAAAATTTACCTAAACACGGTGCATTGGTGAATGAGTGTGGAATAATAAATTTGAATAAAAGTAGTGGTCCTGGTACACATTGGTGTGCATATGTAAAGCGGGGTAATAATGTTAAATGGTATGATAGTTTTGGGGATTTACCACCTCCATTAGAACTTCAACGATATTTTAATTGTAATATTGAATACAATCACAATCGTCATCAGAAGTTCGGTACAACAAATTGTGGACAGTTGTGTTTGAAATTTTTGTATAAAAAACAACTGCAATAGATCATTTCAATTCACTTTGTGTAATGCACGCTGTGTTGAAAGTTATTGTTGTTATCTTCATCATCGTCATCTTATTCTAAAAGTGTGTACCATGGCTTTTGTGGCTATCGATTTGCAAGGTTTTCAAGTGCGGAGTACTTTTGTTGTAAAAGAAATGGCTATGTCCTTGAATGGAAGAAATATTATTCACCATACTTTTTCAAGTAACATTCCTCGCGAAATACTCACTGAAAAAGAGAAAAAAAAATAAGGCATATACAATTCTATCATCATGGTATCCACTACAATAACGATGGAAAGAACCCTGATGAGATACCAAAAATACTCGAAAATTTCATTTTGTCGAACAATGTAAAAAAAGTGTATGTAAATGGTGAAATGAATAGAACATTTTTAGAAAACATTGTAACTATACCCGTTATTGATGCAGATTGCCCAGGATTTTCTTTAGAAATTCCAATGTGTCCTAGCACTTGTCATACTATGGCAGCTTTTGTTATGTGTGCTTCAAGAAATTGTTTTGATTTGTATAATTATTTACAATATAATTTAGATTGTTAATTTGTCTATATAAAATAATGTAATAAATATTTATCAGTCATTATGTGTTATACTTTTACATTGAGCGAAAAGACAAGTGTTTTACAAAGTAAATATTTCCCACCAATTGAACTTGATTTTTTTAAATTCGATTATTCATTAGGATTGCTTGGATTCTATTCATACAATTCAATACCTAATATTGATAAAGACGCAAACAAATTTTATTACGGTGGTAGTGTAATAAACATACCTGTTGGTGCGTATGACGTAGTGGATATTGAGGCCTATTTAAAAAACATCTTGGGAGAAGATAACATTTCGATTACACCAAATTTAAATACATTAAAGTGTGAAATTAACGGAAAGGAAGATATAAACTTTGAACCCGAGGATTCCATCCGTAAAATTTTGGGGTTTTCCGCTAAGAAACTAACAGCAAATCTTGATCACGAATCAGATGAATTGGTACAAATACTAAAAGTATCAACTATTCGTGTGGAGTGTAATATAATAACAAATTCTTATTATAACAATAACCTTATTCATAATTTATTTACGTTTACTCCAACTGTTGGTCCAGGAATTTCTATTAGTGAGGAACCAAGAAACATTATCTATCTACCAGTAAACGTAAAAACGATAGACAACATTACTATTACAATTATTGATCAAGGCGGAGAATTGGTAAACTTTCGTGACAAATTGATTACAGTGCGACTGGAATTGCGTAAACGGGAAAAATACAATGGGAATAAACTTCAATAAAGTACAAGTAGTTGATAACGTATTCCCCATTCAAAGAAAAAGTGTCAAACGGTTAACAGCTAAAAATATTAAATTTCTTAAGTCAATTGATTTTCGTGTAAAAAAACAACATGGTTGATTTACTAAATATTTTCGATAAAGTGCATTTCGATGAAAGTGTTGTAAAATATGAATTTCACACATATCTCCCATATTTATCATCGAGTTTCAATTATAACGATGAGATAAGAATACCTATTCAAACACAGGACATTTACACAGCACCATGTGATAGCTATATTTACATTGAAGGATCATATGACGGTGATGCATCTACAAAAATAATAAGTAACGCCTGGAAATTTTTATTCTCCGAGATACGATATGAATTGGGTGGAGTTGAAATTGATCGGGTTAGAGATGTTGGTATTACTAGTACAATTAAAGGATATTGTTCACTTAATAAAGCCGAGGAAGCAAGTATGGCAATGAGTGGTTGGTTATCAAAAAGAAATAATCCTAACCCCACAATACATACTAATAATGTTAGTGTATGTATTCCATTAAAATTTCTACTGGGTTTCGCTGAAGATTATAGAAAATGTATTGTTCATACTAAACAGGAATTGGTATTATTTAGATCTTCGAATGATAAGGATTTATTCCTTGGTGCCAAAGCCGCTGATAAATTTACTATTAATAAAATTCAGTGGCACGTACCACATATTGTTGTAAATGATGAACTTAAATTGAAAATTTTAAAGTACATTGACCGACCTATTGCTGTCCCGTTTAGACAATGGGAATTTCATCAGTTACCGCAAATAAAACAAACGGGAATTGATAAATGGGCTGTACGTACATCATCGCAACTGGAAAAACCACGTTTCATTTTATTAGCATTTCAAACGAGTAAAAGAAATGAACTTGATCAAGACGCTGGAGTATTTACTACAGCAAATGTTCGAGATATCAAACTATTTTTGAATAGTGGATCTTTTCCTTATGATAAGTTTAATTTAGATTTTTCAAAAGGAAGATACTCCCAAGCATTTAAATCATATTGTGAATTTCAAAGATCGTATTATGGTCGTGATTGTGATCCAGCTATTTCATTTGTTAATTTTAAAGATTATCCAATCTTTGTTATTGATTGTTCAAAACAAAATGAAGCTATTAAATCATCTTCAGTAGATATACAATTGGAATTTGAAGCAAATGGAAATTTTCCTGTCAACACCACTGTATATTGTTTGATTTTGCATGATACCATAATAGAATATAATCCAACTAATGGTACAGTTTATCGAAATGTATAAATTTAATTGTATTGTATTTAAATGTATTAAATTTAATTGTATTAAATTTAATTGTATTTAATTTAATTGTATAAATTTTTTTGTAAAAAAATTGTTGTTTTATTTTTTACCCGTACCTATCCTTATTCGCAAGAATAATGGTTCCCAAAGAACACACCTCATTGGTCAAGAACCACAATGATGATTCCCATAAGGAACCAATCGAGTGGTCTCACAAACTTTATTACCCTCGACAAAATGGCTCCCAAAACACCAATTGGGAACCTAAGGTGCTGGTAATGGTGGAACCTAAGGCAGAGGCGGAACCTAAGGTGGAGCCGAACCTAAGGCGGAGGCGAAATCTTTGGCGGAACCTAAAGCGGAGGCCGAACCTAAAGCGGAACCCAAGGCGGAGGCGGAACCTAAAGCGGAACCTAAGGCGGAGGCGGAGTTGGGGGCGGGGATAGAATGACAGTAGCTCAAATGGGGGCGGTCCTAAAGGGGGCGGAGTTAGCTGGCGCCAGTGGGACCGCCCCCTGTCTGCCTATAGTATCCCCTTACTACTTACAGCTGTTAACATTGCATTATTGTAATAATTTACAAAGTTTATTTTTTTTAATAATGCTAGTCTTGAAACAATAATTTCATTGATCGATATAATTTCTTTAATAGTCGATTGGCTAACATATATTGGGCTAATCTTTTCACTTTTTAGTTTAATCATTTTTATTTCTAGAAAAACAGATTCTTCT
>CAUVYR010000025.1:0-55455 GCA_963556235.1 Cryptophagus acutangulus
AATATAAAAGCAGCAAGAAATCGAGAGACAATTGATTGAAAAACTACGAAGACAAAAACAGCAAGAGCAAGAAGAAGAAGCAGAAAGACAAGCGGAAGAGGACAGAAAGAGGAAAGAAGAACAAGAGGAAGCCAGACGACAAGCGAAACGAGAAAAAAAGAGAGAAGAGCAGGAACAGCTAAAAGAAGCTAAAAAACAAGCAGAACGAGAGAAAAAGAAGAGAGAAGAACAGGAACTGTTAAAGCAAGCCAAAAGACAACAGGAAGAAGAAAGAAAAAGGAAAGAAGAACAAGAAACAGCCAAACAGGAACAAGCCGAAAAAGAATCAGAAGAGGAAAGAAGGAGACAAGAACAGGAAGAGGTCGAACAACAAGCAGAACAAAGAAGAAGAGAAGAAGACGAACAAGAAATTACCGAAGAACGGCAATGTCAGCGGCCAGATTACCATCTATCCGTAAATTTGTATCACCGCAAATTTTCACACCCGGGACAACAAACCCAATCGAATTCATCCGCCAATACGACAGATGCGCAGCCGCAAAAAACTGGGACAACAATCTTAAGCTTCAATATTTTGGTACATTTTTGAGCGGCGCAGCTAATCCTTGGTACATAGAATATCTAAGAAAGGTGGAAAACGGAAATAAAAATTGTACCAATGTCCAAGACAATTTCATCACTGCATTCGGAGGTACAAACGCAAGGAAAACCGCCAAGCCACGTTGGATCAACCGCCGACAAGCAAGAAGCGAAAACATTCAAGTGTACTACTTCGAAAAACTAGCACTAGCATACGAGGTAGATGCAACAATGGACGACGACACATTCCAAGAAGGATTCGAGGACGGACTAAAGCAGACAGATTTCCAAACTTTTACAACAATGGGAAAAGCAACGATGAATAAAGAAGAAATTAGAGATCTAGTGATGCAAATCAGTGATCTCCAATCAAGACAAACGGAGACCGTACAGAATGTTCCAGCTGCGCAACAGTTTAGTCAATCGACCATAGTAAACCCACCCGTATAAAACAACCACGGCAACCAACGCAATAACTTCGACCGATTCAACAACGAACCAAGTAACAATTTCCAAAGCTATAGATCGAACCTCAATAACGGGAATAACCGCTACCGAGGCAACAATCAATACAACGGAAATAGTAGTTTCCAACAAAGAAACTATCAAGACAGATACCAAGATCGATCCAACTTCCGAAGCCATCGCCCAGTGGAGCCACCAAGGACAAGACAACTACCAAATACGAGAACAACAGATGGGCGACCTAGATGCCACAACTGCAACAGGCCAGGACACATCGCTTCAATGTGCAGGGACAGACCACGAGAACACGAGCGCAGAGTATCATTTAATGGCAGGACGTCACCTCACCCAAACGGGGACGGACGGCACTAAATAACCCTGATGTCGTCCTCTTCACAAAACCAGAAACCGAAGGGGCCAAATCCAAGATCCTGACTGTTAGAGCCACCATCAACGGACAAAACAACGAACAAATGGTGCTCGACACAGGATCCACTAGAAGTATCATCAGAAAGGAAATTGCACAAGGACAGCTAAAGCCATCATCAGAAGTATTGCTGACAGCTGAGGGGCATGCAATACCTATAACCGAACGAACAACTATAGAAGTCAAGGTTGGGAATTTTAAGTGCAAACAAGAAGTTCTAATAATCGAGAAATCACCAAAACCAGTAATCTTAGGAGTAGATTTTCTGAAAAGAAATGGTGCAGTAATAGACTTCTTAAAAGAAGAAATAGAACTGGGACCAAACGAAGATCAAGTAAGGGTAGCAGTAGAAAGCAAGACCGAACCGGGAAACAATTTACTACTAACGGAACAAGACACACAAAAACCCACGGATAAGATTACAAATGGCACGAGACTACGGTAATACGACCGGGCAAACAATTAACAGTGACATTGACCAGCAAACGCAATGGTAACCTTGAACCAGTAGAACAAGCAACGCTAGAACTTTGCGAGTTTAGCGCGGCAGAAAACTACTTGGTAAAACGCGGACTGGCAATAAACTCTAAATTGTAAATAAACAACTATGCAATAGAAGTATCAATAATAAATAAAAGCAACACACACCGAAAAATTAGACAATAGGAAAAAGACACGACAATAGGATGGTTATACGACCTCAGCAAATCTGCCGACGCAGGAGTAATACTATACATGGAAGAAGATGAAGACGAGGTAAAAGCAGCGGATCACAAAATCAATTCAGACTTAAACGAAAAAGAAAGTATGGACCTCAAAAATTTACTAAAAAACTACGAAGACGTCTTTTCAAAAACCATCGCAAGAATGGGAAGTACAAATTGGTGTGAGCACGAGATAGATGTCCAAGGAGCAGACCCAATTAAAAGTAAACCATACAGAGTATCCCACAAAGAACGTGAAATCATCGATAAGCAAATCAAGGACATGATGAAAGATGGACTCATCAGGAACAGCCAATCACCATGGGCAAGCCCAGTAGTACTGGCAAAGAAAAAGGACGGGTCTATGCGATTCTGCGTAGATTATCGAAAACTCAATGGGGTTACCAAGAAATCCACCTACCCTCTACCCAATATAGACGACATTCTAACATACTTAGGAAACTCCAGGTACTTTTCTACTCTCGATTTGTTTAGCGGATATTGGCAAGTTAACGTCGCGGAAACCAGTAAGGAATACACAGCATTTGTTGCGCAAGGTCATGGGTTATACGAGTTCAACGTATTACCATTCGGATTATGTAATACACCGGCAACATTTCAACACTTAGCGGATAAAGTCTTCGAAGGAATGAAATGGGTCGACGTGCTAATATACTTAGACGACATAGTCATCTTCTCGGAAACTTTTGAAGAACATTTGATAAAACTGGAAAAGGTATTTAAACGTTTACGCAGCGCAGGTTTAACATTAAAACCCAGCAAATGTAATTATTTAGAGTCTGAAGTAAGTTTACTAGGCTATATAGTCGGAACCAATGGCATTAAGCCCGACAAGGAAAAAATTGATGGAATCTACGATTTTCCAAAACCAACTAAAGTGAAGGACGTACAAAGCTTCTTAGGAATGTGCAACTACTACCGAAAATTTATAAACGGATATTCAGCAATAGCAAGACCATTATACGAATCAACCAAGAAGTCAACAACTTTCGAATGGGGCGAAGCTCAAGAAAATGCATTCCAGAAACTAAAAGAGAGTATGGTTACAGCACCAGTATTAAGTTACTTCAACCCAGAAAAAGGATGTGAGATGAGAGTAGACGCGTGCAAATACGTTCTAGGAGCAGTATTACTTCAAGAAGGAGAAGATGGAAAATCACACCCGATAGCGTACGTAAGCAGAACATTAACCAAAGCCGAAACAAACTACACGATAACCAAACTGGAAGGACTAACTGTAATATGGTGTCTAAATTATTTGAGACATTTAATCTATGGTAGACACATCAAAATCGTAACGGACCATCACGCGTTATGCTGGTTAAAAACAATCAAAGACTAAACAGGTCGACTAGCCAGATGGGCAATAAAACTATCTGAATTCGACCATACCATCGTACACAAAAGTGGAATCAAACACAAAGATGCCGACTGCCTATCAAGATACCCAACCAAGATCGGGAGCAAGAAAGACGAAGATGAAGCCAACTATATACCAACATACCTAATGGAGAAAGAAAATCTAGAAAAATTGCAGCACAAGGACAAATACTTACGCGAATTAATAAACATCGTTCAAAATCCAGGAGAGGGACCAGTAGCGTTACGGAAGCGCGCTACCAATTTTTGCATAATAGACAGTGTACTTTTTAAGAAAAACGCAAACTTAACAAGAAACGATAACTTATTAGTAGTACCCAAAGAGTTAGTAAGTGAAATTTTATTTAATAATCACAGTGACCCTTTGTCAGGTCACTTAAGAATAACTAAGACCTTGTATAAAATTAGAGATAGATTTTATTGGGACGGTCTACAAAAGGATGTCGAAAAGTATGTAAAAGGGTGTCCCGACTGCCAAGCAAGGAAAGGAGAACAACATCGTAAGCCACAGGGACTGTTGCAACCTATACAAGTAGCAACCCCCTTTGACAAAGTAGGAATCGACTTACTAGGTCCATTCCGAAGAAGTAATAGCGGAAAAACAATGATAATCGTCGCAACAGACTACGCCACACGTTGGGCAGAAACACAAGCATTGCCAAATGGAAAAGCAGGCCCAGTAGCCAAGTTCATCCTGGAAAACATCATCACTCGCCATGGAGCACCAAGATATCTACTAAGTGACAGAGGAAGGACCTTTCAATCAGAACTGGTCACTGAACTAGTTAAAACTATGGGAACAGTTAACACATTTACAACAGCTTACCACCCATGTTGTAACGGCCTAACCGAACGACTCAACAAAACCATGGCAAACATGCTATCAATGTTTACCAACACCAACCAAACGGACTGGGGCGAGCATCTTCCACACGTAACATTCGCCTACAACACAGCCAGACAAGACAGCGTAAAACTTTCACCCTTCATGTTAGTATACGGACGAGATGCAGTACTACCAACGGAAGCCAACCCAATACCACCAAATCCAGACTCTAGTTCAACCACCATCAGGGAAAAGGCACTAGCAGCGAGAGCATTAGCAGTGTAAGAAATTGAGAAGAGGCAAGCATACGACAGTGTTCGGTATAATAACAAACATAGACATACAGAGTACGCGATAGGAGACAAAGTGAAAGTGTTTACGCCGGTAAGAAAAGTAGGACGAAGTGAAAAGTTACTTTTGAGATGGTTCGGACCATACTACATAACAAAAAAACTAAGTGATGTGAACTACGAAATCCAAAAGGGGCCTACACCAAAAGCCAAAAAAGACGTTGTGCACGTAGGCCGGATCCTACATTACAACGACCCATGGACATCTCCTATTAGCCCAGGCTGCTCGGAAGACCCAACTACGACTACGAAAACCAAACAACAAAGTGCGGTATAGTGTGCGCGATCGCGTAAAACAAACCCTACCCCAAAACAATAAACAAAGTGAGATAAACACAGAAGCAGCCGACGCACAACCAACAATAATTTTACTCAACATTTTAGTCAAAAACTCAGAATGAGTTTTGAATTTAAATTGAGTCATGTAACTCGGCAGTATCACTTGTTAGTATCTCTGTTTGATACTAACCCTGTTAGTATCAAAAGCCGTAATAAAAATTATAGCAAATTATTGAATAATTTATACATTTAATTTAGCGTAGGGTTAAAGAGGACTTTGTAAGACAAACTCATCAAAATTTAGAGAATTTTTTTATTATTATAATACATTTAATTGTTTATTACATTATATAATGCGGAAACTACCACCCACACCGACGAGTCGGACGGTGGGGCAAGTGGCCCAACCGGCGGTTCGCCGGAACCCGGTTGTACCGGAGGCCTACCGACCGCCGATACAAATCGGCGAGGTAGCCCTCCCGACAAGGGCAAACCAGTGGACGCGCACACCACACGCAGTGCGGCGTCAGCACGTCCAACCGGCTGACCTGGGGGACGGGAAGATCCTCCGCGACCCCATCCGGGCGAAGTTCTCGGAAGAGAGCCACAAGTCCATCCAGTCCCTCTAGCGAGTCTGTACGAGAAATCATCTGAAAAAAAAAAAACAAAAAAAAAAACAAAAATCAAAAAAACAAAAAAACAAAAAAACACATTACAACTTACTTGGTAGCGGGTAGAAAATTCTTGGTAGCGGGTAGAAAAAGTAGTAATGTTAAACGGAACACCAAAACCGCCGCTTAAAAACTAAAAAAGTTACAAAACTTGCAAGAAAATCGGTGTCGCAAACGAGCAACTGTACAATGAATTTATTACAACTAATCATAAATTGTAAAACATGTAGAATTAAAAATTTTTTTTAGAATTAAAAATTAAACTAATTTTGTTGGATCCTTTCTTGTGAGTTGCCGAATTTTTGGAGCTTTGTCACTGGCAGAAATTTTCATGTGTCTTTCTTTATGCCATGTGTTTGAAGAAGATTGCTCTGATGTAGTTCAAAAAATTGTCATTAACTGAGCAGGAGATAAAAAATATGTTTTTGACAAAACTCTAGTTCTTCTGGTTTCAAAGTATATTTTTCCAAAATTTTATCAATATTTGCGGTATAATTTCCAGAAAATATTTGGTCTATTATGCACTGTTTCCGTTTGTTTTCACTACTTGTGAAAACATTGTGCAGAATTTCTTGAAAAAGTATTGTGGTAAATCGCTCACTTTCAGATTTTTGTTCTGCTACAAGAACCATTTTGAGGCTGCATTCAATGTCAATCTTCGATTTCAGTGTCAATTCTAATATTGTTTTTCTTTGGAAACAAATCTGATAAAAGTTTGCCTTTTTTATATTTATCTTTTCCATAATTTGAAGGCTTTGTCTATTCACAAGGCTTTTCTGTTTTAGATTGAACCGGTTCATTGTTAACATAAAAAATGACGGCGGAAATATGCTTGGATTCACCTTTTGCTCCTGCTGGACATTCGCAATAACAATGTTTTAGTTTTCGATTTTCTTTAAGCTGGAAAAATTTTACTTGTTGCTTATATTACAAAACATTTTTCGTAGCTGATTCTTACTTCTATTTCTACTTTATAAGGTTCCATATTAAAAAAAGTTTGACGCACTACACAAGCTTTAATCATTGTAGTTTTAGGTTCGTTAAGATATTGATATTCAACAACATTAAAAACGTGCTCACTATTTAACAAATTTGAACCTTTTGACATGGATCTTGACGGAAACTTTTTATCAAACAAATTGATTTTTTCAAATCAATACTTAATAATTTTTCTTTATATTATTTGATTATTTATATGTTTTTGTTTTAGTCTTATTACAATTTTTTTCTCAAATAATAATACTTTTAACCTTATTACTTTGCACGCAACGAAAGACGGTGATGATCTATCACTAGACTTATTCAGTAGAACGCCACATCGCTGATTTTGGCGCTGCAAGCGCGCTATATGCACGGTCTCTATTGAATGTGTGTAAACTGATAAGAGCTAGCGCATAATTATGCTCTTCATTAAGTTCAATGGGTGGATAGAAATTTGCTGACAACAGGCTGCTTTGGCCTTTCAATGTAAACGTTTGAGACATAACTGATTTCAATTCAATGCATTTTTATTATTTGAAAACTCTAAACAGAAGTGCCCACAATTGTATGTATTATAACTTTGGTAGTTTTCATGATTATAGAAAATATTATTTGTCTCACCAAAATATTTAATTAATTTCAATGGTGGTCGTAAATTGCCACAACTATCAAAATACGATACGTTATTGTTACTTTTTTTATAAGCCACCCAATGTGTACCTTCATTATTAAAATCATCCAAATTTACTATAGCACTTTCATTTTTCATCGGTCCATTAATCGGCAACCGATTTCCCATATACACACCACGAAAATATGGAATTTTATTGATATTAATGTGATGTGAATATAATATGGGGTGCTATCGAGCAGGTTGGTATATTATTATGTGACGTCACGTTGGTTCTATTGAAAGTGTAATATTAAATTGTCTATAGCAACAAAAATTATATTAATTAACAAATGTATTAAAGATAAAAACAAACCTCTTTAATTCTGTAGTTAAATATAAGATCACTTACTAACAACAACGGCCACACCAAAATACTAAATAATATTTTACTATGTATTTATTCCAATATTTGATTGAAATAAACATTAAATAAAACCGCTAAACGTAACTTAATTTTCATACTATAATTATCTAGTCTCAACGTGACGTCATGCGCAAAAATGAACGAAATCTGGATAGCTAGGTAGCACACCATATTATATTCACATCACGGATATTAACAAATTTACAGATGTCCAAATCAGTTAGAGCTTTTTGGGGTAATTTATTTATTTTTTTATTTTTTTTCCTCTACATGTAAGCCAAATCCATTATTTTGCTTTTTTAAATACAGCCCAGATCCGTGTTTTCCCAATGCAATTGATTCCATTGCACGATTATGACGTTCTGCTTCAATCAGCTTCTTCTTACCATTTTGCACATCATTGACGGTTTTTACAATAGAGGCCGCACCCACACTTAGAGCCCCAAGGGCAGATAATCCGGAAAATAATGGTATAATAAATGGTAAAATTCCACCAGTTTTTAGAATTGGTATGATCCTTGGCGTTACAATATTTTGCGCGACCTCCTGCCCGCTTTACGGCCATACGACCTACATGTAGTGCCCTTTTTTTAAACATCCAGTATATTACTATTACAATTTTAATTTTTTAAAGACTTCTTAATATTTTTCACTACAACACTTCTAAATCCTTTTCGTTTAGTAACTCCCATCCCAACTTTTTGTTTAAGCTTCATTGCATTCGTCACTAACCAAGCAACACTTTTTTCACCAAAAGTAGCGTTTTTTGATTTAACACGTTCCCACGCTCGATGTTCCAACTCGTTATCCGCCAAATGTCGGTCGCTTAATTTTTTATTTTTTGAATATGCAATATCGTGTTGTTTGCAAGCCTTGTCTAATGGATTAATACCAAGATCACCACGCGCTAATCGTTTTTTTAATTTTGTGGACCAGCACAATATTGATAACCTGGTAAATGCAATTCAATTGGTAAATTATTTATAGCGGTATTTAGTATACCTGCACCCTTCAAGGTCTTTATTGAGAATAAAATAAAACAGTACAAAAACAAGTATTTCTTAAAAATATTTTTAATTGTTTACAAGATGCGTATCAAGAAACAAGAACTGCAACTACCAATCATTAATTTGGACAATGAAGAAGATATTCAGGTCCTTAGACATGGTGTACTATTTCCTAATACAATAAGGACCATAATAAGCGGGTCTAGTGGATGTGGTAAAACGAATGTGATGATGAGTTTATTGTTTAATTCAAATGGTTTGAGATTTGAAAATATTTAGATTTATTCGAAATCGCTGTATCAGCCCAAATATAAACAGCTCGAAAGGGTGCTAAAGCAAGTGACAGAAATTAAGTATTTTCCATGTAGTGACAATGAAGAAATTTTGGATCCATCCGAAGCACTTTCGAATTCCATATTTATATTTGATGACGTATCATGTGATAAGCAAGATAAAATTCGAAACTATTTTTGCATGGGTCGTCATAAACTAGTGGATAGCTTCTATCTCTGTTAAACATATTCCAGAATACCTAAACAATTAATACGTGATAATGCTAACACTATAGTACTATTTAAACAAGATGAAAAAAATTTAAAACATGCATACGACGATCATGTAAACACGGATATGTCATTTGATATGTTTAAAAAAATATGCGGCGAGTGCTGAAAAGATAGGCATGGTATAATTGTTATAGTAAAAAATTGTGAAGTAATGGGTGGGCGATATATAAAAGGATTTGATTCCTTTATTTTGTTATAAATTTGTATTTAAAATCGAGTGATTGGATATACTGCTGGGCCGCCATACCGATAATTATCGATCTATGCAGGTCTGACCGATCAATGCAGATCTCACCTATCAATGCATATCTCACTTATCAATGCAGGTGTCACCGATCAATGCAGGTCTTACCGATCAATGCAGGTCTCACCGATCAATGCAGGTCTCACCGATCAATAAAGGTGTGATCGATAAAAATAATAGGTTAGGTTAGGTTATCTACATATTCGATTAATACATGTAGAAATAAATCAATATTTGGTAGTAACTCTAACTGATAAATTGTGCTATCGAGACTTATTCCGATTGCATCAGAGCTTGCTATAAAATAAAGCTGATAAAAACTATACCTGTTTTATACAGATACAGATTGCATCAGATATTAATGGATATGTCCAATCCAATTAAAATTGCAATTCTATTGTTTTGTTGAATCAGTTCCTTCTCAGTTGTACAACTACCCACATCGTGTTGTGTGTATGTGAGTGTGTATGTATGTGGCGATGACAATGGCATCCAAAAATGAGGAACATATTAAAAAACAAATAATTTGTTTGTTCGTTTTGATACTTTTGTGATGCAATATCTGGGTTTGTTGCGCTGAGCGATAGGCCGCCAAAATTTGAATACTTTGTCAGCATCCGGCTGTAAAATGTGGAAGTGGGAGCGTTGTGAGCGCTGTTGCGGAAAAACATTGCACTACTCCTTCACGCAGCTTTTTTCGATACAAAAACATGTGTGCTGCTGCTATTACATTAATTGTTGTAATTTCGTTGTTTTAATGCAGTAATCATTGTACTAATTTAATATAGTTAGTTTAACGAGCATTGAGTGTTATTTTGTGTCCACTTTTCCCGAAAGAGGCCAGGGAAAAACGCAAATCCTCAACATGGTCCTTCGAGCCGGATAAGCCACGTGCTCTAGCGTTTGGAGCGTGCTGAAGCGTCTTGGAAAATCCAGGTAATCCGCTTTTCTTTATATTTAAGATAGCCTCTATCGCGATTGGTTTTCTTTATATGTAATTAGTTTGCATGATCGGTGCATATTTTTAGTGTTACTCGTTTCAATTGAGCGTGGATCGAGAGCGTTGTAAGGAGTATACTGTCTCTACTCGTAATTTGCTTAATCTGAATCATTTATTATTGTTTTATCAGTGCGATCAATAACCGATATCATGTCGGCAAAATTAAAAGCTTTAGTGGCCAACAGAGCCACTCTTAAAAGTAAATTAACTAAGTTTGAGACCAAACATGAACAAGCCTTTGCCGTTTTGGAAAGCAATGTTCAATACCTCGAATTAAAATATCGGTATGATAAGGTTGTTCAATTTTTAGATGAGTTTGACGTATTACAAACAAAAATTGAAAAGCTTATGGCATTGGAGGACGTGAAAGATTATGTCGATGACGGTGAATTTGAAGATAAATATTTTAGTTTAACTTCTAAAGTTGAAAGTAAGCTTTTAG
Source organism: Cryptophagus acutangulus (assembly GCA_963556235.1). Taxonomy (NCBI): domain Eukaryota; kingdom Metazoa; phylum Arthropoda; class Insecta; order Coleoptera; family Cryptophagidae; genus Cryptophagus; species Cryptophagus acutangulus. The sequence goes on from CAUVYR010000025.1 coordinate 10,980, forward strand.
CTTATGAAAAGAAGGTTAAAGCAGATGTAGCACCCTCGGGGAGTTCAGTCGTTTCGGCAACCAACATAACACAAAATTCTCACTCAGCCAATTCCGGTATTCGTTTGCCTACAATAAACTTACCAAAATTTGACGGTAATTATATTAAATGGCTTGATTTCAAGAACACTTACGAGTCGTTAATTCATGATAACAACGACATTAAAAACGTTCAGAAATTCCATTATTCAAAAGCATCATTGCAAGACAGTGCGGCTCAAGTAATAAAAGCAATAAGTATGTCGGATGAAAATTATTCAATTGCTTGGGAAATTTTATGCGAGCAATACGATAACAAAAAGTTATTGGTGCAAAACCATATTAAGTCTATTTTTAATTTAGAGGTAATTGTTAAAGAGTTCGCTTTTAAAATAAGAAAATTAATCGATAATATCAATACACATTTAAAGAGTTTAGAATATCTTGAGTTGCCTGTAGGGCATTGGGACGTTTTATTAGTGTATATCGTTACCTCAAAATTAGATAATTCTTCTATTAGGGAATGGGAAGCTTATAAGATCGAAAAAGAATTGCCCACTTTGGACGATTTGCAAACATTTTTAAAAAATCGAGCTGACTTACTCGAAAAGTTAGAAGTTGCGGAATTAGAAAAACGGCCAAATAAGTTTCAAAATTCAAAATTTGAGCGAAATCATAATAATTCCACCAAATCTTTAGTCGTAAAAAACAACAATATTTCTTGTAATTATTGCAGCGGTAATCATGCGATTTATCGTTGTATAGATTTTAAGAACTTGACAGTACAAGATATAATCAACAAGGTAACTGAGCTTAATTTGTGCGAAAACTGTTTGACTTCAAGTAACCATTCTGCAAAGGATTGTAAATACGGTCCATGCAGAAAGTGTAAAACCAAAAAGCATAACTCTCTCTTGCATTTGGATAATTCAAATCCTCTCGTTTCTACCAATTTCACGTGTTTAAACAACCCGCAGGTTTTACTTTCGACCATATCAGTAATTGTTTATAATAAAAGAAATGTCCAACATATAGTAAGAGCTCTGTTCGACACCGGGTCGCAAAGTAGTTTTATTTCAGAAGAATTATCAAGGAGTTTAAGTCTGAGTAAAGTAAAATCGTTAATTACCGTTTCAGGGTTTAGTGAATCACTTTCTAACATAGAATATAAATGTGATGTCCCTGTGCAATCCATCAGCAAGGACTTAGCGCTCAATTATCATGTTTGATTGTTAAAAGTATTACTGGGTACTTGCCCAGCTTTAGTCTAAAACAGGATGACATTTGCATTCCCAGTAACTTGATTTTAGCCGATCCTGAATTTTTTGAGCGAAAGCCTATTGATATTTTAATAGGTTCAGATTTCCTTTGGCATTTTCTTTGTAGTGGACAATTAAAATTGGGTAAAAATTTGCCTGTACTCCAAGAAACTAAGTTTGGATGGATGATCGCTGTTCCAATTTATGATAAAAAGCGCAATGAAAAAACTTATTGTAATTTAATTAACACATTAAATGAGCAACTTGAAAAATTTTGAGAATTAGAGCAAGTAGATTCAACAAAATTAACTTCTTCTGAAGAACAAAATTGCGAAAAGCATTTTATTGACAATTACAAACGTTTAGAAAATGGTAGATTCATGGTGTCAATACCATTAAAGCAATCTCCTAATGAATTAGGCAATTCTTACGAAATAGTAAAGAGACAGTTTATCAGTTTAGTGCGGAAGTTTGAATCCAATCCTGGTTTAAAGAATAAATATATAGAATTTTTAAAAGAACATGAACGTCTTGGTCATATGAGTAAAACCAGTTTGCAGCCTAATATGGTTCAGTACTTCATGCCTCACCATGGTGTATTAAGAGAACAAAGCGATACTACAAAATTAAGAGTAGTTTTTAACGCGTCGCAAGTCACTACGTCGGGTTTATCCTTTAATGACTTACAAATGGTGGGACCGGTATTGCAGGAAGACTTATTTTCAATCCTGCTTTGATTTCGGCAACATAAATATGCTATTTCCGCGGACTGCAAGAAAATGTATAGAATGGTTTTAGTTAGGGAAGACCAGAGAGCGTTACAATGTATTCTATTTCGAGACAATCCTGACCAAAAATTGTAAGCATATCAACTAAATACCGTGACTTATGGTACTGCTTTGAGTTCATTTTTAGCCATAAGATGTCTCGTACAATTAGGTTTTGACTGTCAAAAATCTAATCCAAAAACGTCCGAGATAATTTTGCGCGATTTTTACGTGGATGACCTTATAACGGGTGCAAATTCGGTTGAAGAAGCGAAAGAATTAATAAGCAATATCTCAGAAATTTTAATCCAAGGTGGGTTCAATTTACGTAAATGGATTTCAAACTGTGAAGACGTTATCTCAAATGTCATAGATTATGAATTGCTGGATTTCGGACGTGATGAAAATAAGAAAACGCTTGGTTTAACATGGGCGTACAAGTCGGATCGTTTAAAATTTACTATCAGTCAATTTAAGAGCACGTTAATCACAAAAAGAATAATATTGTCAGAAGTGGCCCAAATTTTTGACCCACTAGGTTTTTTAACTCCTTGTACAATAACAGCAAAAATCATTTTACAAAAGTTGTGTCAAGAAAAGATTTCTTGAGATGATTCGGTATCAAATTCGGTTAGTGAGGAATGGATTAATTTTCGAAGATGTCTGCCACACTTAAATAGTTTAAACATAACAAGACATGTTATGGCAAATGATTGTTTAAAATTTGAATTACACGGATTTTCTGATGCCTCAAAACTAGCGTATGGGGCAGCAGTTTATGTATGTGCTGAAAGTAGGGAAGAAACTATTAGCGTGCGATTATTATGCTCAAAATCTAGGGTTAGTCCATTAAAGACTTGTACCATTCCCAAATTAGAGCTTTGCGGAGCGTTGTTATTAGCGAGATTAATAAAGAAAGTTCTTAGCTCATCAACATTAAAGCTTAGTGCCATTTTTTGCTGGTGCGACTCAACCATCGTTCTATGTTGGTTGAAAGCCAAACTAAATCGTTTAAAACAGTTTGTTGGAAATAGGGTTGCAGATATACTTAGAATAACGGAATTAAACTGTTGGCATCATGTACCAACAGAAGTCAATCCCGCTGACTTATTAACTAGAGGAGTCTGTCTCACATATTTGGCAGGTTCTAATCTGTGGTAGGAAGGACCTCTATTTCTTCAACGAAATCAGGAATATTGGCCTAAATTTGTGCCAGAAAATGAAAACTTGCCCGAATTGCGTAAAGATACAAAAATGTGTCTTTCAGTAAATAATGCTAATACTATAGATTTTTAGTAAATCTATAGTATTAGAATCATTTGATACGATCCTTCTCATACTGCAAGAGATTTATTCAAAATTTCAAGGATAAAATCCGAAATATCACGCCTTTAGCTAAAACAGAATTAGACAGTTCATTAGTACTTTTATTAAAGTTAGCTCATTCAGAATCCTTTAGCTATGAATTAATAGCTCTTAAGGAAGAGGGAAATGTCTCAATTAAAAGTAAAATCTTAAATCTTTCTCCATTCATTGATGAACACGGCATTTTAAGAGTAGGCGGAAGATTGGCCAATTCTGAATTGAGTTATGGTATTAAACACCCCATATTATTATGTTCAAAACACCTTTTAACGATTCTGATTTTTAAACATGAACATAAGCGCTTCCTGCATGCAGGTAGTCAATGTCTCTTGTATTCTGTTAAAGAAAATTATTGGCCAATTGGAGGAAAAAATCTAGCTCGAAAGATTGTCCACCAATGCGTAAAATGTTTTAGAGCTAAACCAAGATTTTTCAATCCCATAATGGGTAATTTACCTGCTAAAAGAATTACGCCCGCTCTTCCGTTTAGTACCACCGGTACTGATTATGCTGGTCCTTATTCTATTAAAGAAAAAAAGGGTAGGGGTTCAAAATTTGTGAAAGGCTACATATGCCATTTCGTTTGCTTCATAACGAAGGCAATTCATTTAGAGCTAGTGACAGATTTGTCATCTGAATGTTTTCTAATGGCCTTTAGAAGATTTGTCTCCCGAAGAGGCAAACCTTCAAATATATTCTCTAACTAATTACGTAGGTGCAAACAACGAATTGAGACAGTTAGGTGAATTTTTGGTAACAAATGAGTCAAAATTAGTAGAGCAAATGAAGTCGTTTTGTGGCACTTTATCCCTAGTAACTTCCCCCATTTTGGTGGATTGTGGGAGTCTGGAGTAAAGTCTACCAAGCATCATTTGAGGCGAGTAGCTTCGGAATCACATTTAACTTATGAGGAATTTTTGACCTTACTGGTTCAAATAGAGGCTGTATTAAACTCCCGTCCGTTGACTCCCCTTTCCTCTGATCCAAGCGATCTTCGAGCACTAATGCCAGCACATTTTCTAGTCGGACGTCCGTTGACAACTTTGCCTGAGGCTCAACTTCAAGACATACCTGAAAATAGGCTGTCCCGATTTCAATGAATTCAGTAGATCCAGCAGCATTTCTGGACACGCTGGTGCAATGAATACGTTTCCAGTCTTAACGAATCAGAACGAAATGGAAACAGTCTACGTTGAAAGTCAAAGAAGGTGATTTAGTAGTCATCAAAGATGACAATCAACCATCTCTGAAATGGCTACTAGGAAGAATCCAAATTTTACATCCTGGCAAAGACAGTGGCTGCCGGGTTGCTACCATAAAAACCGCAAAAGGGACACTCAAGCGCAGTTTTGCAAAATTTTGTGTGCTTCCTATAGAAGATGTTTAAGTGCGATCGTGTTGCGTCAAAACAACTGTGTTGCGTCAACGACTCGCTACTCGTTGTGTTTTTGGTCGCGTCCAAACGCCTTATTTTCTTTTGTTTTGAGAAACGTTTATTTTATTGTATTATAAAACATGAAATGTTTACTTGTTGTCGTTGATATTTATGTTTATTTGTATATTTACTAGTAGTACTATTTAGTATTCAATATGTTTAATTTTGAAAATTTTCCCGCAACCTTTTAATAGGGGCGGTATGTTTGTTCGTTTTAATACTTTTGTGATGCAATATCTGGGTTTTTTGCGCTGAGCAATAGCCCGCCAAAATTTGAATACTTTGTCAGCATCCGGCTGTAAAATGTGGAAGTAAGAGCGTTGTGAGCGCTGCTACGGAAAAACATTGCACTACTCCTTCACGCAACTTTTTTCGATACAAAACATGTGTGCTGCTGCTATTACATTAATTGTTGTAATTTCGTTGTTTTAATGCAGTAATCATTGTACTAATTTAATATAGTTAGTTTAACGAGCATTGAGTGTTATTTTGTGTCCACTTTTCCCGAAAGAGGCCAGGTAAAAACGCAAATCCTCAACATAATTAATGCATCTAATGTAATTAGACAAAAATAGTTAGCTTTGAAATCGAATAGGAATGAATACGAAAATGATTTAAATAAGTTTTTTAACGGAACCATTACAAGAAATTTCAGAAAATATTAATTTAACATCAAAATATACTAGAAGAGAAGATAAAGAAGATGAAGAGATAAAAGGTAGAAAAAGAAAGGGTAGTGTTGCTAAACCGACATAGTTCCAAAAAAAGTTATTAAGTACGACGGAAATCATGAGTCTGATACTTTAATGACAGAATTTAAGACCCAAGTCGATAAAGCAACTATTTCTACATATTTACATCAATATCCACCTATAGCTAAAAAATTTGTGCAAATGTATATATCTGGGGGTAAGCACTCACAGTTTGGTCAATTTGATAAAGTTAATGGTATAAAACTTGATACTGTAAATGATAAATGGACAATTGGTTCAAAAGAAATATATTTTGCAAAAAATGATATAATTGTTATTTATTGAAAATCAATAGTTTCCTGGTACATGGGGCCTTTATGAACTATTATTTATGAAAAATCCTTTAAAGTATACGAAAACCGATCAAGAACATTATAATGAAATCGTAGAATTGACGAATGCTTATAGACGAGATTATAATTCTAATAACCAAATTAAGGGAAGTAAATCTCATAAGTGTAGAAAACTAATTAAACCATTGTTAATTAAAAAAATTAATAAAACGGGTGGTAAACTGAAAAAAATTAGTGACTTGATGTTACTCAATTCAAAACCGATAGAATACGTATATTGGAATGATATAAATGAAGTTGTTGATAGACTTAGACTGTTACTTGCCTCTAAAGCAGCTGGAAATAATGCACATAATAACGAAATGTCAATTATTGAGGAACTAGTTGAAGAAAAAATTATATATTAAATAGTTTGCTTAAAAAATATTCATTGGTAATATGAGTGTCAGCAAGTTCGGTTGTACATTTAATGTGGCTTCAAAAAATTCCAAACATAATTGTTATTCAATTTCCACGAATGAGTGAGGGAAATTATGATTTAGAAAATTGCAAGATATCTAATGTTGATACATCTACTCAACCATTGGATGTCACTAATAAGAAATATGTGGATGATTGTCTAGAAAATTTTATTTCAAATATAATTGAAGAAAAGTTAAAAAGGCATACGGAAGAAATTGAAGAATTTGTGGATAAGTTGCTAAAACAATATCATACAACATTTATGAAATATGTGTAAAAAAGTGATTCTAATGACCTACACAAACCAGCTCGTCATAATTTTAAGTGAACACGAACTATTATCTTAGGTTTTGATGATTTATGGCAAGCAGATTTAGCCGAATTAACAAATTATTCGAATCAGAACAATGGATTCAAATATATTTTTGTGGTTATAGATTGTTTCTCTAAATATGTATGGGCAGAACCATTGAAAACCAAATCCGCAGATGAAGTTACTAATGCACTGAGGAAAGTCTTGAAAAACAGTGGTAAGCGTTTACCAAAAAATTTACAAACCGATCAAGGAAAAAAGTTTTTTAATAAACAGTTTGGAGGTTTATTGAGCAAATTTAAAATTAACCATTACAATACATATAGTTTAAAAATAGCGGCAATAGTGGAGTATTATCCGAACAATTAAAGAGAAACTGTTTAGTTTAAATGGGAAATATGATTGGATAAATAATTTAACCAAAGTAATAAAAGAATATAATAATACCAAACATAGTAGTTGATGAAACCAAAAAATGTGAAAAAGTCAAATGAAAAAGACTTTTTGAATACAGTGTATAATCATGTGAAAAAATATCAGATTGGGGATACGGTTCAAATAAGTAAAGCAAAACATGTTTTTGATAAGGGCTACACTCCAAATTGGACGACAGAATTATTTAAAATTAGAAAAGTGTGCATTACCAATCCAACTACATACTTATTAGATGACGTTTATGGTGTACCAATAAGTGGAAGTTTTTAAGAGTTGCAAAAAACAGCACAGCCGGATGTTTATTTAATAGAAAAAATATTGTCCAGAAAGAATGATAAATTATTTGTTAAGTGGTTGGGGTTTGATAAATCTCACAATAGCTGGATTAATATTAAAAATATTACCTCATTTGCGCATGTGATCTATTTATTAATTAGCTACTATAAATATTGATCATATAGATATATTGATAGCAGTATTGTAAATTTAATTGAAAATGAATGAAGCAACAGCCTATTCAGATTTTGTTGATAATATTTTTGCAAACTATCGCAAAAATATTAATAATGATAAACGATTGATACTGGAGACTACGTAGTTATAGGTTGGAAAAATAAAAAATATGTGAAATTTCGGTTGGTCTGTGTTATTCCATGGGATTAGAATCTGCAGTGAAATTCATAAATTTAAGAAAGAAAGAAGATCATGTTACCTTTGGTGAAGTAGACTTTATAAACATTTTGATCAAATATTTTGAAAAAGATGATGCAATTGTTTTCGATGAATTCAATTCAATTTCAAACATATGCCAATTGGAGGAGTCTACTTTTATGAAAATAAAAATGGTTAAACTAAAAAGTGATTATATTTCGGCGTCTAGTCCGAATATATCACTTATAAACACACTGTAGTACGCGCTTTTCGCGCACCATGCACAAGGTTAAAAGATTAAAAAGAAAGAAAGAAGCTCCCCCACCACTCTACGCCTGACCGCAGTGCAAAGCCTCATTGTGTCTTTTGTGCTCCACGCGCTCGGTTCTCACATATCGCTAGTCGAACATAACAATTTAACTAAATATTTTCTCGTAAGAACGATCTAGTAAGTAATTCTCTTACAGGTTGTAATAACAATTTTTTCTATAGAATCATTAACATCATGGAAAAACCACAGAAACGTAAGAGAAGACATCGAACGCCCCGCAGAAACTCTAAGGATCGTGTAGATACCAAAAATCTTCTGAAACGTCTAAAAGTGTTGGAAAACGAGGTAAACAAAAGACGCTCGCCATCACGATCGAAAAAGCGTTCAACAAGACGCACCCGTTCTAGGAATCGTAGTCACTCTAGAAGGCGTAGTCGTTCTCCAAGACGTAGTCGTTCAACAAGGCATAGTCGTTCTCCAAGACGTAGTCGTTCTACAAGGCGTACTAGTCTGTATAGGTCTCGTTCAAAATCGGCATTGACACAGCAGTGTGCAGCTGCTGAAAACGAAGCAGGGCACCGGGCTTGCAGCCGGTCACCCTTAATAGACGACTTTCAGTCCGATGCTGACACATGCAGCGTCGACAAGACACCCAATAACGACACTCTGCTTATTAATAACGATGTAATCTTGCCGGAAGACATTATAGAAATACTTGGGGAAGATCCAAATAGTAAACCAAACATTCCTCCATTACACGAAGCGTTAGCCTCTCGCTGGCGTCATATTTTAACAAGCCGGTTAAAGAAAGACGAGGCTACTAGACTCTTAAACAGGTATGACATCCCGTCAAACATAACGGAATTAATTCCACCAAAGCTTAATCCGGAAATTGTGCCAATTCTGGATAAGCAGAGTTTAGCGAAAGATGGGTCGTATGTTGAGGCTCAAAGTCAACTGGGTAAGGGTGCATTGGCCCTAAGCAGGGGCATCGAAGTTATTTTAAACAATGGCGAGAACATTCCAGCAACAGTTAAAACTAACATGTTAAAGCATTTTTGCGAATCTGGTAAAATCTTGACGAATTTATTACATCGCGAATCAGTCACACGCAAAAATATGCTGAACCCTATGCTTAACAAAAACGTTAAAGCACAAGTTGAGAATTGTCCTTTTTCGGAATTTCTTTTTGGCCCTGATCTTGGGGAAAAATCAAAATCGCTAAAGGCTTAGAAAATATAAGCAAGGATCTGAAGCTAACCGCTTCTAGTAGATACTCAAAATCTCCTCAAAAATGTCTGAAATTTGAGGAGGGGGGGGGGGTGGTAAGTAACCAACGGGTTCTAACACAAAATTCGACTTTAAACTACCAACGCCCGGCCCGTCGAGAAGGCGCGACGAGGCCATACAAGGGGCAGACGTCAAAGAGATCACGATGGAAGGGCAAGAACAACCCGAGCTCCAACGCTCGCAAGGGGTACGGGGATACAAATTACCCTTCAATAAAATCCCGGTTCAATCGTATTTTCTCAACACGAGCAAATCGTTGTTGGAAGAACAACAGTTATCGCATGAAATTGATCATTTGCTCACGGTGCGCGCAATCGAAACATGCATTCCTTTGCCGGATCAATTTGTTTCAGGTATATTTTTGGCTGACAAGCCTAATGGGAAAAAACGTTTTATTTTAAACCTCAAGCGTTTAAATATTTTCATTAACGCTCCTCACTTTAAAATGGAGGACGCTAAAACCGCAAAGAGATTAATCCAACAAGGTTGGTTTGCCGCCACTCTTGATTTAAAAGAAACCTATCTTTTACTTCCCGTCAACTCAAATCATAGAAAATATCTACGGTTCTCTTTTCGCAAACTCCTTTACGAATTTAAATGTTTACCTTTCGGTTTAGCGTCCGCCCCATTTGCTTTTACAAAGCTAATGAAACCGGTAGTCCAGCATCTACGATGCAAAGGCGTTTTATGCGTGAACTACTTAGATGATTTTCTGTTATTGATTAAATCAAAAGAGGAATGCGCTAAGAATGTACGGATAACCGTAACTCTTCTCGAATCTTTGGGTTTCTTAATCAATAAGGAAAAAAATGTTCTTTCACCTGACACCTGTTGTAAATTTCTTGGGTTTGTCTTTGATTCTATAACAATGACTATAGAATTACCAAAGGAAAAGAAGAAAAGAATAGCAAGTGAAATTGTAGATCTTTGCAAACATAGACAGGAAAGATTCGCAGATTTGCGGTTTATTGGAATTTTTATCTCAGCCTGTCCAGCGGTAAAATATGGCTGGCTTTATACAAAGTCATTTGAACGGGAAAAATTTCGGGCCCTAACTAAAAACCAGGGCAATTACAATGCAAAAATGGTTTTACAGCCGAATGTCTTTGCAGACATGTTTTGGTGGCGTAACTTCATTGATGCAACATACCATGACATTAAAGTTGACAATTTTTGTTTGGAAATTTACACGGACGCTAGTCTATCGGGCTGGGGAGTTTTTTGTGCGGACTCTAGCACGCACGGGTGGTGGACAGAGACGGACAAGAAAAATCATATCAATTATTTGGAGCTTCAAGCCATTTATTATGGCCTGAAATGCTTTGCTAAGGGTTTAAGAGGAATCAGTGTTCTAATACGGACTGATAACACTACTGCCCTATCTTACATAAGAAGAATGGGTAGCATTCAATTTCCGAAATTGAATCAATTGGCCAGGCAGATATGGCAGTGGTGTGAGCAAAACAATTTGTGGATTTTTGTTTCTTACATAAGTTCGGAAGAAAATTGGGAAGCAGACAAAGCGTCTCGCAGATTGGTTTCCGAAACTGAATGGTCTCTGAACACGGATATTTACAACCAAGTTGTCAGGGTTTTTGGAATTCCAGAAATCGATCTATTTGCAGAAATCGATCTACTAATTTATTCTTTTACGCGTTTCCCCCTTTTTCACTAGTGCTAAGAGTACTGCAAAAAATAGTCAGTAACAAGGCCACGAGAATTCTCATTGTCCCATTCTGGCAAGCACAACCTTGGTATGCCCTTTTTAGAAAATTATCTATAGGCGAACCGCTTTACTTCGGTCCTGCAACTAATCTTCTGTTTTCGCCTTACAGCCAGAACACACATCCATTGTCAGCGAACCTTATCTTGGTAGCCGCGAAACTATCAGGGACGCGTTCAAATTAAGGGATATTCCAGTCAAGGTCATAGAAACAATGATCAACTCTTTAGCGGATTCCACCATAAAACAATACAATGTTACGTTCAAACTCTGGTGGAAATTTTGTGAGGAACAGCAGTTTTTGCCTTTTAAAAGAAATAAAAGACATGTGTTGTCTTTTCTTCAATATTTACTCGAAACCACGGATAACGCTTATGCTTCTTTCAATTCTCATAGAGCCGCTCTGGCATTGATTATACCAGAACAAATAAGCACGGACCCTCACCTCAAAATGTTTTTAAAAGGGATTTCGAGGACAAGACCTCCGAATCCTAGATATGAAATAACATGGGATCCCCATCAGGTGCTAGAATTCTTGCAAGATGTTCCTGACGATAACTTGAAATTATTATCAAGAAAGTTAGTGACTCTACTAGCCTTGGCAACAGGTCAAAGAATTCAAACGATTTCCTTGATCAAGTGTTCCAACCTAAGATTTTCAGACTGGGGTCTCAGGATTCCAGTTTCAGATCTTATAAAAACCTCGAGTCCTGGTAAGAAACAACCCTGTTTAAGTTTACCATATTTTGTACAAAATCCAGGGTTGTGCGTGGCTTCAATTGTTAAGACATACATAAAATTGACAAAACCGCTAAGACCTCAAGGTTGCGATAGCCTATTCTTGACGTACAAAAAGCCGCATAGTGCAGCATCTAAGCAGTCGCTTACCCGTTGGGTCAAGGACACTCTAAAACAGGCAGGAATAGATGTTTCTACCTTTGGAGCGCATTCGACTCGGCATGCTTCCACATCAGCGGCTCTAAGGAAAAATGTGTCAATGGATGTGATCAGAAAATCAGCAGGCTGGACAGAACGTTCAGCCACTTTTGCTACCTATTATAACAGACCATTGCAGGAGGGAAATTGCTTTATGGAAGCACTGTTTGAAAAATAATCTTTCGACTGTCAATTTTTGAATTACAAATATGTTAACATTCGAAATAAAATCTCTTATTCGAAATAAAAAAACAACTACAGTGTGTTTATAAGTGATATATTCGGACTGAACGCCGAAATATAATTTACCGATTAAATGAACTTACCTGAAGTTCGATCGTAATTATATGAGGCGTCCAGTCCGAATATATAATCTCCCACCCACCCGGCCATCAAGAGTCCTAAAACCTAATCTTTGAACAAAATGAGGCTTTGCACTGCGGTCAGGCGTGGAGTGTGGTGGGGGAGCTTCTTTCTTTCTTTTTAATCTTTTAACCTTGTGCATGGTGCGCGAAAAGCGCGTACTACAGTGTGTTTATAAGTGATATATTCGGACTGGACGCCTCATATAATTACGATCGAACTTCAGGAAAGTTCATTTGATCGGTAAATTATATTACTCCAATATTTGTTGGCCTACAGACTATTGAAGAAATAATATCGATTATTGATATTATTGCATCAAGATTAGCATTGTTGAAAAATATAAACTTTGTAAATTATTACAATAATTTAATGTTAACAGTTGTAAAGATTCATCATGAATATAATAGCGTTAAAAAATGTATTGACCTGACGCGAACTTTATGCAAGGTATCCAATTCCATACAATCACATTGTATGTTGGAGTGTTTGCAATATTTTGGTGAAAAAATAAAAACTGATTTTAATTTAATATTAGAAGTAAATTGGATACATAATATCGATCAACAATAAAATATTGATTAGTTTATTATAAAATGTCATTCAATAAGGATGTTGTAGAAAAAGTCGGGGAAATGATTGTAAATCATTTGGAATTGAAGAAAGGTTTGGATCAATTTGAACCATCGGATTTGGTATTTTTTCCACTAGTTTACTTACAAAAATATGCTCAAGCTTTAGAACTAAAAAGAGCATAAAACATTTACCGAAAGAATATCGAAATGATAAAATTTTAAAACAGTGTTTACCAGGTAATGAACATTATAATCAACCTGAAGATTTTGATCAATATGATGGCCCATCACCACCAAAAAATAAACGTAATCTATGTAATAATTCACAAAATATTTGTTGTATAAATATATGTTTTTAATAAAATGCTTGTAAGCGTTAATAATTTTTGTGTTTTTTTTCTTCGTTGATATGATTTATTTTATTATTTATTGTCAATCACATTTACAAATGATGAGCCCATTTAAAATCCTTTTCAATAGTATGTAATATTTAGATGATGAACATCTTTTCTATATAATTTCAAAAGATTCAGCGATTTTAAGGAGGTATATAGTAAAGATCGTATTTATCACGTTTTCTGTTTTCGCAAAGAAATTTGATTTACATTTAAACTTTTTATTTAGTTAGATAATTGTACTAGTGACAGAAGTTGCAAAATATTACTAAAAAAAACAACAATCAAAATGTCTTTAAGTTTGTTAGAATTGAGCCGTAAAGTGGTGAATACTCAATATGAGAGTGTGATGGATGTGGTCCATCTGTTTTATAAAAAAAACTACCAAAGTTTTTGGTGCAAGATTGCCTAAGTAATTGGGCAATGGATGTGGACCAGGAGTATTGTCTGGACAGCTATCCGGTGGGTGATACATTATTTCACGAAAAATTGAGAAATGTTGTGCTCAGTGAAATTCCGGATGAAGATAGTGAAGAACTAACTTGGGTGGATGATGTGAAAACGCATATTTCTGGGCGAGCAGGCTGCATGGTATTGGACTACTATGAGACCAACTATGGCAATATATGCATCGGCTGTTTTGAAACAAGGTAGTTTTTCAAATGCAACGAGTGTATCGCTGGAAAACGTGTTAGTTGTAATATGTGTGAAAACTTTACTCTGCAAATGTTTGACAGAAAAGTTTTACATAAAACCATCGATTTTTCTAATAAAAATATTGTAGTACTCTTCGCGGACCCGGAAATGTGGTGTCATATTTGCATGACAAAGGTACATTGTCGTTTACTAAATGAAGCTGATTGCGGCAGGCTTTTTCATTATGGTGACGAATATGTACCAAATACAATGTAAATTTTAAATAAAATATTTGTAGCAGTTGATTCTTTTGTTTAATTATATTTTTATAGTATAATTCCAAAGTATTCAAATTTAATACATGCGCTAACTTAATTAAGTAATTAATAGCAATTAATTCATTAGCGTTATACAGGGTGATTCAGAACAGGTGGAGGACCCGTAAACTGAAGATCCCGAACAATATTCTAAGACCAACAGTGTTAGAAAAAAATGTCAGGGTATGATAGTGCTCAAGTTATGGACCATTGAAGTTGACCAATCACAACGCAGAATTTCAAATCGACCATTTTTTTTAAATCTAGGTTGTTGCGAACAAACTTTTTCAACTTATTTGGTCCACTATATTCTAAATGATTCTGATAAATGTCAGTTTGACACTTTTTAATTACACTAATTTTGTTGCAATTCATCACTTAAAATGTATTCAAATGAAGAGTATTTCGAAATGTTATTGATGTACGGCAAATGTGGACAAAATGCAATTGCGACGGCAAGAAGATACAATAATATACTCTTCATTTGAATACATTTTACGTGATAAATTGCAACAAATTTAATGTAATTAAAAAGTGCCAAACTGACATTTATCAGAATCATTTAGAATCTAGTGGACCAAATAAGTAGAAAAAGTTTGTTCGCAACAACCTAGATTTAAAAAAAATGGTCAATTTGAAATTCTGCGTTGTGATTGGTCAACTTCAATGGTCCATAACTTGAGCACTATCATACCCTGACTTTTTTTTCTAACACTGTTGGTCTTAGAATGTTGTCCGGAATCTCCAGTTTACGGGTCCTCCACCTGTTCTGAATCACCCTGTATATACTGTGTTATTAATGTTTATGTAATCATAATTGAAGCATATACTTATAATATATTTTTTCTAATTTTGACATGTAAAATGTGACTTTTCAAAATCGATTGTAGTTCGCAAACGGCACATTTTACGCAACTGGTGATGAAATGAAAAATATTTCACAACTGGTGATGAAAAGTTCCGAATAAAGCCTACTTGTTTTGATAAAATTCACTAAATTATTAATATCATAAGTTTAAAAAACTCTGAGAAGGTTTTTGTAAAATTAGAAAAATCTTGTATGCAACATGTTAGGAAATGCTATTTTGTGTAACTCGCGTTACACACTTTCCTAACTGTTTGCATAAATAGCTATTTATTTCAAATAATTTATTATATTAAATGACACGCGACTCGAAGAAAATTAATTTCAGTAATAATACAAGTAATGTTCGCTTTGCCATGGACCAGAATAAAATATATCCGATGATTCAATAGTCATTCGCGTATCGAGCCGCACGAAAAGGGCCTTGGAAAAAATGCGCGAGAGATCGAGCAAGATGCAACTCGAAGAAAATTAATTTCATCAATAATACAAGTAATGTTCACTCTGCCACAGATCAGAATAAAATATATCCGATGATTCAATGGTCATTTGCGTAGCGATCCGCACGAAAAGGGCTTTGGGAAGAATGCGAGAAAGATCGAGCAAGATTTAAACGTCAATGTCAAAATGTTGAGAAAAAATACAATCAATTTTTAATGCGGATCATCGTCAAAACATTTGTGAGCAACGTTTTGTATCCAGTAATTAATGTACTATCCCAAATATTTTTAATTAAATTTTAAAATATTGAATTGATGTTTTTTTTTGATGATATGATCTAATTCGCATTCATGAGAAGCGATATGTGACGTCACTTAATCTTTTTTTTATATGTTTATGAAGTAAACTTACATTAAGTAAACTTACAATTGTTAATTAGTTGGATGGTGTAGCGTTAGGAGCTCCGGCTTCTCATTCTAATTTTCCATGCGAAGTGAACATAACCACATTTATTGCCATACTTTCTGCACACTATTGTTTGACTTTCACTTAAAATGTAAACAACTGTAATAATTCAAATTGAAATAAATACAACTCACCCATTTATTCCATTTCCCGTTAATCCAATCAATCCTAATTCCACTGTGATTTCCGCACTAATTCCTGATGTAACGTGAACCTAACCATATTCCTTGCAAAAATCTTTGCACACTCCAAACTGTTTATCTGTAATGCTAACGTCATTGTAAAAACATAATTTGCAATAAAAACTACTCACCCAATTATTCCATATCCCGCTAATCCAATCAATCCTAATTTTATTACTATATTTATAAGTTTGTAACGACCAGCTGTTCCACTACGATGAACAAACAAAATGATCGACACAGACTGTCAACCAAAAAATGTGTGCGCTACTCTCCTCAAGAGGGCGCCACACGCAAAAACCAACTTGGTTGCCTAACGCCAGAAATTTTTGTAGCAATCTGTGCTTGTGTAGTTTATACGCAAGCACAATTGCAACCTACTAATAACACGGTGCTTGGATACCGTGCTACTTGCGCGAAACCATAGATGGCGCTGAGCCACAGCTGTGAATATTTACCTGTATTTCTACAGGTATATGCACAGCCAAATTTATCTTAACCAGGTTTTTAATTCATTTTTCCTGGCAAACATACCCCTTATTTTAAACAAAAACAAAGACAATTCAATTAACTTTTGTAAACTAATTATGCGTCCATGTGCATACATTGTATGATTAGTATTTAATTGGCAACTGAGCCTTCTTAAACCACTGTTAATAATAGGATAAAGCTATAAGCTAGGAACCTAATATGTAAATGAAATATCTAAATGTTGTTATAGTGGCCAATGTGTTCAAGCCACTTATGTACAAAATGTATTGATAATTCAAAATAAAGTCCTGTTGTATTGTATTGTATTGCTTCTCATTCAATGGTCCCAGGTTCGACTTCTGTACAGGTGTTGCTTTTTTTCATATTTAATTTATATTTTAAGGGTTGGATAATAATAGGGGAAGAAAAATATTATTATTAATGTATTTTTGGGAGGGTTAAATTAAAATTGATTTTTGGTGATAATTAGAGGGTTGTACGACGATTTTTGGGGGTACATAATTTAAATTTAAAAATTTCCCGCAATGTAGCAGTGCTACCAATAATTTGTGACGTATTTTAAATTTCAAATCATTCTGCACGTAAATATACTACCAACAAAATAAAAAAAAATTCACAAATGAGTGCGAGTGAGAAAAATATATGTTTGTATGTGTTAGGAAGAGTCCGGACTACCAGGGAGGATTCAGAACTCTCCTCTTCTATCTGCTGCGCGCTATACCCAAAGACAACATTTAAATTTAATTATGCACTAAAAAAAATTTGCAACATTTTGGATATATTTAGTTCGATATATGTATGGGAAATTTAGACAATTTATTTTATAATTCCACGCTACGTGAAAAAAATTGAGTCTTAAATTGTTAGTGGAAATTTTTTTTTTTTAATTGTAGATCGTGGAAGTAGTAAAATTATGGTGAAAAATTAGGGACATGACTCTTTCCATTGCTGAGATAATAGTAAATAAGTATTAAAATGAATCGAAAATAAAAATATTTTTTTGAGAAAACGTGACTTTTTGTCGTGTTCGCAATTTCTGAGTTAATTCCCACCTACAAATTAAGATCCGGCAGGTGATTCTGCATAAGAATAAATTTTTATTGTCAATTTTTTCAGATAAAATATATAGATGAATACCAATGTCTTCACAACAATAAAACACTTTATTTTTCAGTTTTTATAACATGTTTCGGCAAACGCCATCATCAGATAACAAATATGTTTTTGCAATAAATACAATATTTGACAATAAATAAAATATGACATACAAAGGTATCAATATATATATATATAATATATATATCTAATACTATTCTAAAATAGTATTAGAAAAAAGATATTCTAAGAGTAATCTTACTCACATACGGATAAATATTTTAGTATTGGTTGCTAAATTGAGAAATATTATTATTTATTGAGAAAATAAATAAATAAAAAAAATTAATAATAAAATAAATTTATTATTTATTGCTAAATTGAGAATAGTTATTTATACAACAAGTAGCAAAATGTAAGTTATTTTTTCACGAGTCGTAAATTTGTCCAACGAGGCGTCAGCCGAGTTGGACAATACGACAAGTGAAAAAATAACTAATTTTGCTCGTGTTGTATACACTATTTTTTGCAATTTTTAATTAAAATAAAAAAATATTAAAGATTAGTTAATAATCAGATGACAATCGGTTGCTTGATTCAAGCTTAATTTGTTATTAATTAGAGCAAGCATTGATAAAACAATTGAAATCGCCCCTAGGAACGAAAAATCAAACAGCTTCCTTCACATAATTCAAATCGAATAGAAGTGTTTGCTAACTCAAATTTAATGGAAATGTTGCTTATATGTTCTTGTTCAGTTAAATAATCTTACTAATTGTACAATTAATATTGTTAATAAATAAAACATTGTGGTTTTATAAGTTTTTGCCACGCTTTTAGCAATTTTTAAAATACTGAAAAAAAGTAAAAAGAATGAAAAAAAGTAGAAAAAGAGTGAAAAAAAGTCTTTTTTTCACGCTTTTTTTAGATCAATAAAAAAAAAGGCTGTTTCAATATCAAAAATGGCAACTAAAAAGATGTCATTTTAATCGCAAATTGCAAAAATATTATTATTTATTGAGAAATATTTTAGTATTGGTTGCTTGGTTATGGTCGTTGTTTTTACCAAAGCTTCCCAATACTTTGTTAAAGTTTGTTATGAATTAAAGGAGGCCATATTATTTATTCTAATAAATATCAAGCAAACGCGTAACAACAAATCTTTATTCACACAATAATGTTCAAATAAAACTGATCGGAGAAAAAATAGTATGTGCAACACGCAGAAAAATACTATATTCTCGGACTCTGGTAGTTGCTGGACTCGGCTATCGCCTCGCCCAGCAATTGTCTGCCATCGTCCGAGAATATACTACTTTTCCTACTAGTTACACAATATACTATTTCAAACGCATGTTCAAGAACAGAGATATTTTCCAGTATAATTGAAAGTACTTGATAAATTTTTTCATCATTGGTTTTTAATTTAAAAATTTGAGGACGTTTCTTATTTCTATTTTTCTTAAGCCCAATTACTGTTAAATCAGCACCTTTTGGTCTTATTTTTTTAATAGTTTTGGAGGGCATTTAATTTTATATGCGCCATATTTTCAATATTACCAATACTTATTACAGTTTTCTTGTATATTATTAAATTCAATAGGTTGAGATACCTCGACTAGATTTGAATGTGTACTAACATCACTGGGTTCAATACCAATTTCTTGGTTAATATTACGTTCAGTATATTGAGGTACTTTGACTAGATTTGAAGCGGTATTAACATCACCTAGTTTAATTAAGATGTCTTGAGTATTATTACATTCAATAGATTGAGGTCCCTCGACTAAATTTGAAACAGTATTAACGTCACTGTTTAATAAAGATTTCTTGATTATTATTACATTCAGTAGATTGAGGTACTTCCACTAGATTTAAAGCGGTATTAACATTACTAGGTTCAATAAACATTTCATGATTAATATTACATTCAATAGATTGACGTACTTCGACTGGATTTGAAGTGTTACGAGCATTGCTATCATTTAGTTTAATATAGTTTTCTTTAATAATACTGCATTTAATCAATTTAGGTAACTCAAAAACCTCGCCTACGCTTGATGTGTTATCATCAGTTGGTTCAATAAAGTTATCTTCTATAAAATTCCTATCATTAACTGGTAATAAATCGATTGCATTTATAATTGGTAAGTTGTCATTTATCTCAGTTGCGTTTGTAGAATTTTCTGAATCCTGACAACTTACGTCAATTTCACATACTTTAATTTCTTTGCTTTGTTTCCAGGCTTCTAACATATCTTTCAAATTTTGAATTTAATAAAAAAAATATAGAATTTGTTGAATAGCTTATAACATCTACTAGCGAGTCCGTAATACTTTTTGCCAATTTACGTCGTTCAGGAAAGTTTAAAATTTTTTTTGTGTTAACTGTATTACACGTGAGCCTTCATCACCTACAGTTGTATGAAGGTTTGATACAGCTCTATGTTCAGAAATGCATTTTTCCTTGAACCAACTACAAGAACAAAGACTTTTTTCAAACAAATCAAGATTTAATAAAGTTCGAACACTGAAAATATGCCTACATGGTAGCATCAAAGAAGAAAAATCAGCACACTCACAATTATCTATTGATACTATAATTTCATTGTTGTGTGACTTTACTTTAAATGTATTATCAACTGTTATAACATTAACCAATGAACTTTGTACTCAACACTTTCGTAATTAAATTTTGAAATTAGTGTTTTTAAGATCATTTGTGAAATTCGGTTAGTTCGTTCATGCGTATTGCACTCTATCTAATTTATAAATGAAACTATAAAAGTCGTTGAAACTATAAAAAGAGAACTATTTTTTTTTGTGTAACAGTGTTGCATGTTATAAATGGATCAGTTGAACGTATGCAGTGCCAGTTCTTGTTAAAGTAATCAAGTACTTTTTCAGGTGCCGTTTCTTGGAATAATATTTGTTCGTAGTAATTGTTCGTTGTAAAAAAAAATAGTTCTCTTTTTATAGTTTCAGCGACTTTTATAGTTTCATTTATAAATTGGATAGAGTGCAATACGCATGAACAAACTAACCGAATTTCACAAATGATCTTAAAAACACTAATTTCCAAATTTAATTAACGGATACATACATTTACGGCTATATATACAGGGTAGTCCATTATGCGCGCCTCGCTCAATAGTCGCTAAACCGTTAGACTTACGAAAAAAGTTTCTTAATAAAACTTTTTATGTGTCATCTCTGCTACAACTGAAAATTATTTATAAGTACACAGGATGTCCCAAAAAAGATTAACACAATTTTTTTTTATTTTTTTAAATGAAACACTATGAATTTTTTTACAGGAAATAAAACCTTTGCAGGTTCTGTACATAATTCCAGATTTATAAAAGAATCGAATACAATGTTGCCAAGTTATGCATTTTTTAAGAAAATTTTGGTCAAAAACATACTGTTTTAAAAATGTTGTAATTCCCCCATTATCTTTTTATTTTTTGTAAAAACTTCAAGTAAAACTTATTCTTGGCTTGCTTTATCTAAAACAATTTTTATAATTTGATTTAATTATACAGGGTGTTTAAAAAAATAGTTCAAACATCTCGAACTTCAATTCAATTTTTTTGATTTTTTTAAATACAACACCCTGTATTTTATTACGTCGTTGGAAAGCTTAAAATGTACTCTTTCAACATTATGTTGGTTGTATCTGTCTCACACGTACAGATTTTGAGATATCAAGATTTTTTCATAACTTTGCACAAATAATGAGAAAAATAATAGGCTCAAGAAATGAAAACAATAATTTATACTCAACATACTAATAATATTTATTTTATATAACATATTAATACATAAATATATTAAATATACATATATTAAACGCAACATAAGCCACAATTAAGTTGCTCAAAGCAGTACAACAAATCTTGAACATACTATTATTGCAGTAAATACGGAAAAAGGCATAATCCACATTTCGTCCGTATATAACTTTCCATCTAAGCATCTTCTTGTGAGCGACTTAGAAAAACTTTTTCCGACAAATGTTCCAACTATTGCAGCCGGAGATTTCAATGCAAAACATCGCAACTGAAACTCAATAAACCAAAATGCCAAAGGCAAAATTCTCAACGAATATGCAGACAAAAACAATCCGCTTGTTTTGGGTCCAGTAGAACCTACTCATTATGGTGCAATTGGCACTCCCGATATTCTCGACATTGCCGTGCTTAATAATATTACTCTTCAATATTACTTAACCACCTTAAACGAATTAAGCTCTGATCACAATCCGGTAATTATGTACTTGGGTAGCACTTCTACGATTTATTTTTGATTTTTTTTGCAATTGATTTCATGGTAAACGGATGGACAACTTTTTATTTAAAATAGAAAAGTAGTAAGTAGTAAGTTTTTCTGCGGAATGAGAATATTCAGCCCGAGTGAAAATTTGTCACGCGAGCCGAAGGCGAGTGTGACGGTTCCACGAGGGCTGAATATTCATTCCGACGAGTTTCAGACTATACTTTTTCTAATACTATCGTCAATTAAAATACGTCAGTTTTTGCGTTTTTTTGGCAAGACTCGCTTTTGGCAATTAGTTCACAGATGTCGCCGCTATAATATATGTATTAATAATCAAAATTAGTTATAAAATGTCATAAAGAATGTTCTAAATATGAATAATTTAGTTGATTGAATTATAATATTACTAATATCAACAATTAATAAGTTAAATGAATAATTCATTAATCAAAATACAATAGCTTAATATTGCGTCAACTTCCATGAGATGGCGCCACATGTGGTCATTCTATCACTTGTATAAGAATGAATATTCTTGCACTTGTTGCAGAATGAGTACATTCTCAAATTAAAATTAGTTCAAGAATGTTATGAATCTAAAATAGTATTAGAAAAAATATTTTTCTGAATTTAAAAATGTATCAATAAAACAATAGGTTGAAGTCCAAATGCTCTCACATTAGCATAAAATTTATTTAAATTTTTGTACAAAAATTTAAATAAATTTTATGCTTGAAGCTATTATGGTTGAAGTCCTACCTATTGTTTTATTGACACACTACTCTCATGGATTCACACAACTATATTAAAAATGCATCACAAGTTGCTTTTATTCTAGTACTAATCAGAAAAAAATAAATTCAAAGAACTTTTTTCTTAAGTTTCTAAATAATTTATTTTTATAATTCAAATTTAAAATTTAAATAAAGTTATTGGTTAGGAGGTTTCAACAATTTTCATTTGATTGAATTGAAATTAATATTAATTATTATTGATAAAAAATTAATCTAAAATTAAAACTAAAACTAATTTTCATAAAATACAAAAAACTTATAAATAATGTTCAAATTGATTGCCATTATGCACTCGACACAATTGGCACCTTCTAGTGACTCCTCCTGTTGCATTGAGAATTAAATTAGGATTAATTTCTCGGCAAGCATTGTTAGGATTTTTAGCACTTCTGACACCAGGGGTAGAATACCCCAAATTTAGTTTACTGCGGATCAACACTAGACGAGTAGGTTTAAGGAAACGAACTATTTATTAAACTTATACTTTTAATGATTAAATATAATTAGTACATTTGTATATGTGTGCGAGTAAAAGCTTCGAATTTTGGACTAGAACTCGAACTTTTCAGTTCTGTTACAGTTTTTATAATTCATTTAATTAGTGGGAGGAAACAAAGTTTTGATCTAATGAATACTTTAATTTAGATGCGAAATTATAATAAATGAACTCTATCATTACTTTTATGATAACAAAAATATATAAGTTTGCACATTAGAATCGGTGTGCAGAAACATATACAAAGAACTATTGTAATTGATAATAATTAAACTAATAATAATCCTTTATATTAAACAATGAAGAGTTATAATAATAATTAGAATTGATATGGATATACTATAAAGCTACTGTTCATATTTGCAATAGCGAATATTTATTACAATATAATTGAAACAATAGACGTCTATTCTAATAAACACTTCAACTAAAGGTAAGTATATATTTATAATAATAATATAGCGTGATCTAAGGTCTTCTTCACACTGCACTGTAAGGGTAGGTATCTAACACTTCCCACCTTAAGAATTTTGATACATTTTTAAATTGTTTATCAAAATTTTCAAAAACATTTTTAAAGTTTAAATCTTCGTTCACTATTACTACCCAAAGATGGTCTTCTTCTTGGAGTAAAAGATACAACAGGTAATGTATTGTCATTTTCATTTTGAACTTCTTCATCATTTGCGGCTTGTTGTAGACGGCTGAGTCGCATAAGTTGACGTTCGGAGACTTCCAACCTTTCATTATGGTTCGTAATACAAATTTTAGGACAACAACCATTACGTCTAGAGAATGCATGTTTCATAGATGGCAACCATTTACAATTACAAAAACGACAACAACAATACAGAGTAAGTATAGCAAATATTAATGCCAAAACATACAATAATATGGTATACCATCTACTACGGTGGTAAAAAGGTCTATTTAGGTTGGTTTGGAGAGTTTCATCAAATTGTTCAAGTTTATGCTTAGCATACCGTAGATCATCAAAGTTGACATTACTGATCTGGATCGGCTTCATCTGTTCGCTCTTGAGATATTCTTCATTTGTTACACAACAGTCGTCTTCATGGATGTTTATGTCGGGAATGTGATTGGTATAATTTATTGTTTTATTAGAAGTGGCTGTTAAAACAGTTATTGGTGTGTATAATTTGCACTTTGGTTTTAAATAAATTATTCCCGTTCCAGTTAGTGGGACGTCGATGACTTCGGAGTTAATTTGATTGCAGCTGAGAGTGCCAATAGTTTTCTTGGTAAAAATGTATAACCAAGAGTTTGTTGGTAACGGATGAATTACTTCAATGTTGGCTCGGATTGTTCTTGTTGGACAATCGGATGGTATTTTGTTTGTAACACCATCTAATAATATTGTTTCACAAACAGGTTTTTCTGATGTGGATAGAAGTAGAAGTTTGGAACATATGTAGTCTTCATCGGTGAGTTGTGTACAGGAGTTAAGGTCTTTCAGACGACTATACTGAGTTCTTGTTGTACTCATTATTAGGTAAGGATAAGGAGAGTCCATATAGGAATATATATTAGTATCATTATGATGTGAAACAGGTAATGGTAAGAGATTGTAAAGTTTAAAGATTTGTCTTTCGACCAAGGGAATTTTGATTGCAAAAACCAATATTTCTCTGTTATATATTACAGATAATTTACAAATACTGAAATACTTATAAATTTCATTATAATTATCAAGTGGTATTGGAAACTGATGTTCAGAATCTAACCCAAACTTTAGTAATTCGTTCCGTAAATTACTAGGAGTAATCACTGAAGGATGTAAAATGTTTTGTTTAGCAAATAAAATTGATGAAATTATTACATCGTATTGTTCATTAAGCTCTGATATTACTTGCGTTAATAAATTTACATGATCGGTAACTGTTTGTTCATGAATTATCTTATTCATCGAATTCGTTATCACTCTGCTAAAATTATTAAATTTTTGAATATTAGAATTAAACCTTTCTTCCTGAGTTTTAAATAATTGAACTGAGTTATTATAAGTTTTAATTGCATCTGAAATTATATTAATTTGTTGTTTCATCAACAATTGAACATCATGATTTTTCTCAACTAACATATTAATTGAATCAGAATAGTATTGTGCATCATCAGCATCTGGAGTACCAAATAGCCAATTGAACACATAAGAACCTCCATTAAAAATTCCGCGTCGAGTTCTTGATTTTAATGGATCATGACTTACTAGATGAAAAATTGTATCATATTTAGAGGTTAGTTGTGGTATTTGAATTTTTAAAAGATTCAATGATTCTTGACAATGAAATGAATGTGTTTTTGCATGATTAATTTCTGAACAAAAACTAAGAGATTTTTGATAAACATTATTAACTAACTTCAACTTTTGTTGGTAAAAAGAAATATTCATGAAGGATAATAATGTTATTTGGTCACTTGAAATTTTGGCATGACCTAAATTTTGATAAAATATTCCAGCCTGAGAATTAATAGGGGTTATGCGAAATGGTATTTATTTATTTATTTTTATTTATTTACTACTGCACCCAACAGGCAAAGCCTAATATCAGGGTGAGACAAGCGTACATAAAGTCTATTTCAAAATATACAAAAAAATGGACAATCACAACATACACACAAAAACCTTAAAACTAAATTGCAACAGAAGTAGAAAAATAAGCACTCTTTAGCTGCCTAATAGTACAACAAAATATATCGATGTTATCCTGCATGACGTGAAACTCTTCACACATTCTGTGAAGAGGTGAAAATTTTAAGGCATTTGTATGAGGAGCTGCCAAATAGAAGAGGGATGAGTTTGAAGACCTTGAGGAAAGGCGGGGAGTGTGAAAGTTCACACTTTTTAAAATATTTGGACAATCAATGATGTTATTGACGGTTTTATATAAAAATAAGGCAGAGTCGTATTTCCTTCGGTCTTTCAAGCTGTAATATCCAAATCTAGTTAGCAGCTCATCATGAGAAAAGCCGATTGCAGGGTAGAAACCTTCTGTTTTTTTTCGGCAATACTAGATTGAAAAGATATTAGTAAAAGAAGGATCGTGGCTAAATCGTGTATTTTAATCGTCCTCATCTGAAACAAAAGGTTTCAATAAGTTGGTGTGATAAACTTTTTGGTTTTTACTATTTATTTCTAATAAAGCGGTACCATTTTCATATACTTTTAGAATTTTATACGGACCTTTATAATTCGGTGAAAGTTTCTTACTGAGTCCTGGTTTTGTTTGTTTTATTAAAACATATGCGAAATCATTTTCTTTAAAACTATGGTTCCTAGAATTTCTGTCATAATATTGTTTGGATGTTTCTTTTGATTTGATAATATTATCACGTGCTATTTGATGAGCTTGTAACGAAGTGTTTCCGCAAATTTCCTAAAACAGAACAAGTTGTTTAGCGGATAAATACTTCGCTGCTATTTCGACCCTAATACTTACCTTATTTCATCGGGCTGTCCGCCAAGGCATGATTAAGTCAGTTTTAAGGTAAATCCAGTCCGGAATTTAGAACACTTGAATTCGTGCCCGTCCGCTAGTAAGGTTAGGGTCGCGCTACAAAATAGTTAGTCATGTATTTTAGGAATCATTTACCGGGTTTTCCATGCACGTCACTGGTCTAGTGCATCTCGTTGTCCTCTGCTCCATTGCACGCCATCTGCGCATTCACTGCACTTGCACTCCGATGCACTGCTGGTGTTTGTTTATGTTCGCGCACCGTGAAGTTAGCAACTGTCAAACCGAACACCGTAAACTGCACCAAGGTGATCAGCTGTTGCAGTTAAGTATTTATAATGCAAACTGCACTTTGAGATGCAGTCGTTTTTCTCGATGCGGTGTGTAACCAACTTTTCCACCACGGAAAAGTGGTTCTTTTGAACTTCTGTTAATGGGGTGTGTACAAACCCTCGCCCCACCGCTACCACCACCAACGGCCGAAGGATGTTTTTTTGGATTTGGTGTCCAATAAAAGTGTCTGCAGAGCCCAAAATCGCTCTCTTACCGTTTGCATCGATTCCGATACGTTCGTGTAAACTTTCGCCTTTTCGCTTTCGCCACGTGACCTAAGTTACTATATTTCCTTCGCCGCCGCTATTTCGAAGACTTCAACCATCAGTATGCAGTAAGTACCAGTTAATTTCTTCGGGCTAGTTAACACAGACCGCGTATCAATTAAGAAGCCGGTATTTTTGGGGATTCATTTAATTTGAGAGTTTCGCGTCATTTGGTCGTCAGGAAAATTTGAATTCGCTGGGTTGGCGTAGTCTGCCGGCGTTTCGAATTGGGGTTAACTCGTTGGTTCCGGGAAAATCTGCGTTGGGTTGGCGTAGACCGCCAGCGTGTGATTTTCCGGGAGCAAGCGGCGCGACCAGGCGACCGATTGATCATATAAACCGATATTTCCGTCCGCGTAGCTGGAAGGCATTGGGTTGGCGTAGACCGCCAGTGTTTTCCGGTGGAAGCCGTTTTTCCTCGACAGGCAAAGTTGCGTTGGGTTGGCGTAGACCGCCAACGTGGCTTTGCGCCGTCGAAAGTCAGCTTACACGAGTTTTCGAGTTTCCCGTTTAAGGGGTTTTAAAAGTCCGTGTTAGCTAGTTGGAAATTGGGGTGCGTTCTGTCTGTGTCGTAAAGTTTACCGTTTTCCGCCCGTTTTCCTCTAACTATTTGGAGATTTTTAAATGTATTTTCGGCTAGCATGGCCGGTAAAAAATAAAGTTCAACTGGTAACCGATATTGGCTATTGTTTCATTTGTAAATAAAATCGAACCCTATATCTTCGACTCTAGATTAGCTATCCGTTTGAGAGAAAACTCAACAAATCTGGCGCCCGAGCTCCGTAAAACGTAAGTACCCAAATAAAATACTGCGGAAAAACCGAAAGCGCGTCACAAATTGGCGCCCGAGCAGGGACCGTTTTATTTTTTTTATTTTGAAAATTAACTAATTGTTCGGACCGTTTTATTTTTATTATTTTGAAAATTAGCTAATTGTTCGGACCGTTTTATTTTTATTATTTTGAAAATTAGCTAATTGTTCGGACCGTTTTATTTTTATTATTAGCTAATTGTTCGGACCGTTTTATTTTTATTAATTTTGAAAATTAGCTAATTGTTCGGACCGTCGTTTATTTATAAGTTTGACCGTCAATTGAAGATAATTTTATTTTTTCCGTAAGTTACGTAATTCGGATTAATTAAATCGAGATTGTTTGAGTGGAAAAGTGCAAAAGGAAATAAAGAGAACATTTTTTTTTTGTGTTGCGATATTTTTATTCAACTTGTCAATTTGAGTTGTCAATTTGGAAAACGCGTTTTATTCCGTTTGTTCCAAGTCCGTTTTTTTTTGTGCGACTGCTACGTGCAACATAATGTCCGATAACGAATGGGATGATCATCACAATGTTCTGGGGCTGAAGGGCGCGGTCAGGCCCGTTTCGCCAGCTCCCTCCGAAGGTGAAGTCGAGGAAAAGCAGATATCCTGGGTGTACAAGCTGCGCAAATCCGAGTTAATTTCTCAGCTCGAAGCAAGGAATTTGCCGTCCGATGGCAAAGTACTGGCATTGAGAATCCGGCTAATGCAGTTCTTGGGTTCGATGCCGCCAGATCCGCTACAAGAACCGCCGGCTACCACTTTTTCAACGAGTATATCGCCACCTCCGACCTTTTCGTTAAATGTACCGACTCAGCCGTCCGCCTTGTCGATAAACGCGCCGCCGATAACCCAAACAACCTCGCGACCGATCTCCAGCATGACTTTCCCGTCCTCCACCGCCGCGTTTGCTCCTGCCGATTTGTCGGCAATAGACACCATAAGACGATGGAACGTCTCGTTTAATGGTGAGGCCGATCCGCTGGCATTTCTGGAACGTATCGACGAACTTCGGGAAATGTATGGTTTGAGCGAAAACCAGTTGTTGAGGGGAATGCCGCATTTGTTACGGGATCAAGCGCTTCGTTGGTTCCATTTGGGACAGATGAACCGAGGTACGTGGGAAAGTTTCCGTCAGGCGTTCCACGGGAGTTTTCTACCGCCGGATCATGCACACATAGCATGGGAAGCCGTTCGTAACCGTGTCCAGGGTACCCACGAGAGAGCGGTAAAGTATATAATTGAACTTCGTACTCTTATCCGCCGTGTGGGTGGCATAAACGAGGAACAAGAACTCGACTTATGCTACCGAAACATGCGGCCAATTTTTATGCAAAATATACGCCGCGCCGATTGCCAGAACATAGACGAGTTGCTTCTCCGAATGCGCGAACAGGAAGTTGTCCAGGAGCGGATCGCTCAGGACGCTGCGACTAATCGTTCTCGCGAACCAGTCGCACGGGCGTATTCGAGGCCGCCGCCGAATGTCCGTTTCGGTTTAGACACGCGACCGCCGCCGCCGATAGGTAGTCGGTTACCGCCAACGCCGTCCCCACCTAGAGTAACCCCTATATCCGACCCGTCCAGATTCAATTCACCCCGACCTCCCCTTGACCGCTCCACCGAGATTTGTTTTCGTTGTGGTGAGCCGGGACACCGCCGCGTTGATTCCCGAAACCCACCACGTATTTTCTGTTCTCGTTGCAAGACGGAGGGTGTGTATTCCAGGGATTGTCCCTGTGAAAACCGCTCGGGAAACTGAGTGGCAACTGTTTGATGACGAGGCCACAACAGTTGTCATCTACCGAGGCCTCATTTTGTGGAATTAGCACCGATAATCGGTTGTTCATTCCCATTTCGTTAGACCGTAGATTTTTCACCGCGTTAGTCGATACTGGAGCTATGGTTTCCTACGTAAGTTCCTCCGTGACCATCGCTCTTCCCGCCGTTAAAATAGAGGACGTGCGTTGCAACACCCGTCTGGCCGATGGGTCTTCTACCCAAACCATTGGCGTGGTAAACTTGACGGCCCGGTTAGGCAATACAGTCTCCGTCGAGCGATTCTTATGTTTGCCCTCCCTTGTCGCCGACGTAGTGCTAGGAATGGACCTTCTAAAGAAGTTCAAAATGACCGTCGATATTGTTAATAACAAAGTATATTTTCCCGCACCCGTTATCACTGAAATTCCCGTGACCGAACCCGTTAATGCAGTCATGAAAACCGAACCCATTGCGACTCCCGCTATTTCCGAGCAGTTGTCGTCTGTTGAACAGACACAACTCCAGCATTTTCTGGACGCCGAATTAGCCAAGTTTTTGCGGCTACATGGTCCAACCACCCTCGTCCAGCACAATATCCGCCTAATTGATCCGACACCAATTAAGCAGCGATATCGGCCCCAGAATCCCCGTATGCAGCAGATTGTATACGAGGAAGTTGACCAGATGTTGGCCGATGGGATAATTGAGCCGTCGAACAGTCCGTGGAGCTCACCGGTCGTGATTGTCCGGAAGAACGATGGCAAGCCAAGGTTCTGCATCGATTTCCGTAAGGTCAACGATGTGACCAGGAAAGATGCATATCCGCTGCCATTGATCAATGCCATTTTGGACAAGCTGCGTGGGGCTCGCTACATAACCACTTTGGATTTGAAACACGGATATTGGCAGATCCCGCTGTCTTCCACTAGTAAACCAATAACCGCCTTCACCGTTGCCGGGAAGGAGTTATTTCAGTTCAAAGTTATGCCTTTTGGCTTGCATTCCGCACCCGCCACTTTTCAACGTCTCCTGGACAGAATTATTGGTCCAGAAATGGAGCCACACGCCTTTGCCTATCTGGATGACATTATCATCCTTGGTAAAACGTTTCAGGAGCACTTGGAGAATATCCGGGAAGTCTTCCGCCGTCTTAGACTGGCCAACTTAAAACTAAATCCCAATAAGTGTCAGTTCTGCCGTAAATCCTTAACTTACCTCGGTCACGTAGTAACGGCCGAAGGTATCCATACCGATCCCGATAAAGTTACTTCAATCCTAGAAATTAAGCCGCCAATCAATGTAAAGACATTGCGGAGTTTTCTAGGTGTTGCTTCTTGGTACCGTCGATTTATTTCGAACTTTTCAAAGTTAGTCGCTCCGCTCAACAAGCTCCTCTGTAAAGGACAACGTTGGATCTGGGACGAATCCCATCAGAGTGCGTTTCTCTCCCTGAAGACCGCACTCACAGAAGCTCCTGTGCTAGCTTGTCCGGATTTCTCTCAACGATTCACGTTGCAAACCGATGCATCCGACTATGGTCTTGGAGCCGCATTGACGCAGAAAGTCGAGGGCCATGACCGCGTAATTGCTTACGCCAGTCGTACTCTGTCTCCCGCCGAAAAAAACTATTCCGTGACCGAGAAAGAGTGTTTGGCCATCGTGTACGGCATAGAAAAGATGCGTCCGTACCTCGAACTGTATCCATTTACCGTTGTCACCGACCACCAGTCTTTACGCTGGTTACATTCCATTAAAAGTCCGACTGGTCGTCTGGCGAGATGGAGTGTTTTCTTGCAACAGTACGACTTTGACATCCGATTCCGCAAGGGCGTTCTGAAACGAGTAGCAGACGCCCTGTCCCGACAACCGTTGCCGCATTCTTCATCCGAGGAAGATGCCGGTGAGTTGTGCATCATGGATGTTGAAGAAGGCTGTAACTGGTACGATCGCAAGTTAAAGGAAGTACGCAAAGACCCCGATTCTTTTCCGACTATCAAATCCGTAATAACCGTTTGTACCGACATTTCTGGGATCACACTGACCTTAAGGAACCCGAGTTTATTGAGCCATGGAAACTCTGCGTTCCTACACCGCGACGCAAAGCTGTTCTCATGGAGACACATGATGAACCGACCGCTGGGCATTTGGGTATCTCGAAAACCATTTGCAGGGTAGCGCAATGTTACTATTGGCCAGGGATGTTTCGCGATGTCACGAAACATGTGCAAAGTTGCATTACCTGCCAACAGTTTAAGGCCCACCAGCAGATGACCGCCGGGAAAATGCAACCGCACGCCATTCACCGTCCATGGGAAACCGTCAGCACCGATTTAGTCGGACCATTGCCGAGGTCGACAAAAGGTAACACCTTCCTCGTGGTTTTCCAGGACCGTTTCTCTAAATGGGTGCATTGTAAACCGTTGTCCAGCGCTACCGCGAACAATGTGGCTAAAGCGTTATTCGACGAAGTCATAACGCGTTTTGGTTGTCCGGATACGGTCATAAGTGATAACGGCACTCAATTTTGCAGCCGAACTTTCAAGACCTTGCTGAAGGATTTAGGGATCCGCCACCGGCTTACCCCGCCTTATACTCCGCAGGCGAATCCGGTTGAGCGAGCGAACCGTACGCTCAAAACTATGATCGCGCAGTTCATCCGTGTCCCCACCACCGACCACCGTTCCGTCCGCCCCAGCGTCCGTTACACCACCGCCGCCGACTCCGACTGATGGATCCGCCGCTGATCTGCGTTTCCGCCGCCTGCGACCCGTTTCCCGGGCCGATGTCGAACGACGCATCGCCCTTACCGCCGCAGCGAGTTCGGCCGGTAAACCCGTGTACTGGCAACATCTGGAGGACATAAAACACGGCTTCGCCAGACCGAACAGCCCGTTCCGGCCTGTGTCCCCACCGTACTCCCCGGAGTATTTGTCTAGTTGTCGGGACAAACCCCGAGACTTTACCCCGCCTCACCAGACGCTGTGGCTGTTGTTGGCGCACATCCGGTCTCCAACCGCCTGCCAATTGCCCCGATACTATGTGCCGTTCCCGGATGCCCGACCCGAACAGTTTTCGGACATAGCTGTAGCGCTTCGGGTTATGGGATTTCCGCCCCGGGACGTGGGCTGTCTCATGCATCGGCAGCGCTTGTGCTATGAACGCACCCCGCTACCGGTTCACCGAACAGATTTGTGCTGGCGTTGTGGCGAAGTCGGCCACCTCCGGTCCACCTGCACCCGGCCAGCGGTGTTGTTTTGCTCCCGATGCGTCCGCAGGGGCCAGATGTCTCGGTCTTGCCGTTGCTACCCGTTCACTACCTGGTACGAGGAACCCGGATATCCGTCACCGGATCTACCGCCACAACAACCGTTATAATTTATTTATTTTTTTTGTAAATAAATAGTTTACCGCCATGTGTTGCTTTGTTTTTAATGAAGACCGTTTCCGTGCCCAGTGAAGGCTCTGTGGGGTTGTTCAGAAGTAAGAAGACCTTTTTTTTCTTTTTCTTGGTTTTTCTTTTTGTTTCCCGAAGTAAGAGGGGGATGTAACGAAGTGTTTCCGCAAATTTCCTAAAACAGAACAAGTTGTTTAGCGGATAAATACTTCGCTGCTATTTCGACCCTAATACTTACCTTATATCATCGGGCTGTCCGCCAAGGCATGATTAAGTCAGTTTTAAGGTAAATCCAGTCCGGAATTCAGAACACTTGAATTCGTGCCCGTCCGCTAGTAAGGTTAGGGTCGCGCTACAAAATAGTTAGTCATGTATTTTAGGAATCATTTACCGGGTTTTCCATGCACGTCACTGGTCTAGTGCATCTCGTTGTCCTCTGCTCCATTGCACGTCATCTGCGCATTCACTGCACTTGCACTCCGATGCACTGCTGGTGTTTGTTTACGTTCGCGCACCGTGAAGTTAGCAACTGTCAAACCGAACACCGTAAACTGCACCAAGGTGATCAGCTGTTGCAGTTAAGTATTTATAATGCAAACTGCACTTTGAGATGCAGTCGTTTTTCTCGATGCGGTGTGTAACCAACTTTTCCACCACGGAAAAGTGGTTCTTTTGAACTTCTGTTAATGGGGTGTGTACAAACCCTCGCCCCACCGCTACCACCACCAACGGCCGAAGGATGTTTTTTTTGGATTTGGTGTCCAATAAAAGTGTCTGCAGAGCCCAAAATCGCTCTCTTACCGTTTGCATCGATTCCGATACGTTCGTGTAAACTTTCGCCTTTTCGCTTTCGCCACGTGACCTAAGTTACTATATTTCCTTCGCCGCCGCTATTTCGAAGACTTCAACCATCAGTATGCAGTAAGTACCAGTTAATTTCTTCGGGCTAGTTAACACAGACCGCGTATCAATTAAGAAGCCGGTATTTTTGGGGATTCATTTAATTTGAGAGTTTCGCGTCATTTGGTCGTCAGGAAAATTTGAATTCGCTGGGTTGGCGTAGTCCGCCGGCGTTTCGAACTGGGGTTAACTCGTTGGTTCCGGGAAAATCTGCGTTGGGTTGGCGTAGACCGCCAGCGTGTGATTTTTCGGGAGCAAGCGGCGCGACCAGGCGACCGATTGATCATATAAACCGATATTTCCGTCCGCGTAGCTGGAAGGCATTGGGTTGGCGTAGACCGCCAGTGTTTTCCGGTGGAAGCCGTTTTTCCTCGACAGGCAAAGTTGCGTTGGGTTGGCGTAGACCGCCAACGTGGCTTTGCGCCGTCGAAAGTCAGCTTACACGAGTTTTCGAGTTTCCCGTTTAAGGGGTTTTAAAAGTCCGTGTTAGCTAGTTGGAAATTGGGGTGCGTTTTCCGCCCGTTTTCCTCTAACTATTTGGAGATTTTTAAATGCATTTTCGGCTAGCATGGCCGGTAAAAAATAAAGTTCAACTGGTAACCGATATTGGCTATTGTTTCATTTGTAAATAAAACCGAACCCTATATCTTCGACTCTAGATTAGCTATCCGTTTGAGAGAAAACTCAACAAATCTGGCGCCCGAGCTCCGTAAAACGTAAGTACCCAAATAAAATACTGCGGAAAAACCGAAAGCGCGTCACAAGCTCGATTTAGTTTTAATTTTAAATTTGAATAATAATCATCGTAACAGTATTTGAATTCGGGAGGCGCAGTTATTGAATTTGGAATGAATGCTTTATGTCCGAATATTAGTTCATAAGGAGTCAAGTTCGTTGATTTATGGATGTGAGTATTATAAGTAAACATAGCTAAAAAGACATATTCATCCCAATTTGTTTGATTTTCATTAATGTAGTGTTTTAAATATTCTTTTAATGTAAGATGGCTTCTTTCTAATGCACCATTTCTTTGTGGATGATATGGACTGCTGAATATATGTTTGATTTTAAAAAGGCGATTTAAATTTTTAATTTTATTTGAACAGAAATCTGTACCCTGATCTGATAAGATATTTTCTGGTATTCCAAAAACAGTTATGAATTCTAACAGATTATCAGCAACTGTTGATGCTTCGTGATTTGGTAATGGAATAGCATATGAAAATTTGGTTAAATCGTCTTGCATTGTTAAAATGTATTTGTTTCCTGCTTCAGTTAGAGTTAATGGACCAACGATATCTATAGCTAGTCTCTGAAATGGTCGTTTACTAGTAGTAGTAATTTCCATGGGACATGGGAGCTTTTCCAGGTTTATGATTCGTCTTATTAATTTGACAGGATTGACAAGACTTTATGAATTTCTTAATATCTTTTTTCATGTTAGGCCATTTATAAAGTTCTTTAATCTTTTTGTATGTTCGTAAATATGCGGATTGACCAGCAATGGATGAGTTGTGATTTTGTTCTAATATCTTTTTAATTTCGACTTTAGACATAGGTTGAATTTTAGGTTTATTGACAAGGATTATTTCGATTTTTGACTTAGAAAACAAGTGTTTTTGCATGATTAATTTCTGAACAAAAACTAAGAGATTTTTGATAAACATTATTAACTAACTTCAACTTTTGTTGGTAAAAAGAAATATTCATGAATGATAATAATGTTATTTGGTCACTTGAAATTTTGGCATGACCTAAATTTTGATAAAATATTCCAGCCTGAGAATTAAAAGGGGTTATGCGAAATGGTATTTCGGCAATACTAGATTGAAAAGATATTAGTAAAAGAAGGATCGTGGCTAAATCGTGTATTTTAATCGTCCTCATCTGAAACAAAAGGTTTCAATAAGTTTGTGTGATAAACTTTTTGGTTTTTACTATTTATTTCTAATAAAGCGGTACCATTTTCATATACTTTTAGAATTTTATACGGACCTTTATAATTCGGTGAAAGTTTCTTACTGAGTCCTGGTTTTGTTTGTTTTATTAAAACATATGCGAAATCATTTTCTTTAAAACTATGGTTCCTAGAATTTCTGTCATAATATTGTTTGGATGTTTCTTTTGATTTGATAATATTATCACGTGCTATTTGATGAGCTCGATTTAGTTTTAATTTTAAATTTGAATAATAATCATCGTAACAGTATTTGAATTCGGGAGGCGCAGTTATTGAATTTGGAATGAATGCTTTATGTCCGAATATTAGTTCATAACGAGTCAAGTTCGTTGATTTATGGATGTGAGTATTATAAGTAAACATAGCTAAAGAGACATATTCGTCCCAATTTGTTTGATTTTCATTAATGTAGTGTTTTAAATATTCTTTTAATGTAAGATGGCTTCTTTCTAATGCACCATTTGTTTGTGGATGATATGGACTGCTGAATATATGTTTGATTTTAAAAAGGCGATTTAAATTTTTAATTATATTTGAACAGAAATCTGTACCCTGATCTGATAAGATATTTTCTGGTATTCCAAAAACAGTTATGAATTCTAACAGATTATCAGCAACTGTTGATGCTTCGTAATTTGGTAATGGAATAGCATATGAAAATTTGGTTAAATCGTCTTGCATTGTTAAAATGTATTTGTTTCCTGCTTCAGTTAGAGTTAATGGACCAACGATATCTATAGCTAGTCTCTGAAATGGTCGTTTACTAGTAGTAGTAATTTCCATGGGACATGGGAGCTTTTCCAGGTTTATGATTCGTCTTATTAATTTGACAGGATTGACAAGACTTTATGAATTTCTTAATATCTTTTTTCATGTTAGGCCATTTATAAAGTTCTTTAATCTTTTTGTATGTTCGTAAATATCCGGAGTGACCAGCAATGGATGAGTTGTGATTTTGTTCTAATATCTTTTTAATTTCGACTTTAGACATAGGTTGAATTTTAGGTTTATTGACAAGGATTATTTCGATTTTTGACTTAGAAAACAAGTATTCTATCATTTCATTAAACAATTCTTGTTCAAGATTAGGTGAACTTTCGATTGGATTTTGCATATAAAGTTTTGTACTTGTAATCTTCTGATCTCTTAATTTCTTTAATAAATTTGTTAATGAGTAAAACAAATCTTTATAAGTTAATGTATCAAAGTGATTTAATTTGGCTATTAATAAGTAAGTTTTTTTATTTTGGGCATTGGTAAGTACGAGTGTATCGTAGTGCGAGAAATCAGATGGAAGTGAATTTAAGTCTTGACAAAAAGAAATGTTTTCGTGATAAGCATTCATTTCATCTAAATCTTTTGAATAAATAAAAACGTTTGGAAATTTTTCAAAGATATTTTCTTTAATTATTGAGATATTTGGCATGGTTTGATTTTCATAATGAAATTTGACAAATTTATCATAACATTCATTTGAGTTTATATTAAATGCAATTAAATTAGATGTTTCGTTTTTGTCTTCATCTTTTTCGATAGGATTGCGCGACAAAGCATTTACATTCAAATTTACTCTACCGGGTTTGTACTGAATTTCGTAGTCATATTCTTCAATTCTTAAACGCCAACGTACTAATCTGCTGTTTGGGTTTTTACAATTGAATAACCAAGTTAAAGGGCGATGATCAGTAAGAATTAAGAACTTTTTCCCGTATAAATAAGGTCTGAAATGATTTATAGCCCATATTATGGCTAAAAGTTCTTTTTCTGTTGTTGAATAATTGATCTCTGCTTTATTGAGAGTGCGAGAAGCATATGAGACTGGAAGATCTTTTCCAATCTTACCTTGGGAAAGTATGGCTCCGATAGCATAGTTTGATGCGTCAGTAGTTAGAATAAATTTTTCTTTGAAATTTGGAAATTGTAAAATAGGGCTTGTGGTTAGTGCATTTCGAAATTTGTCAAACGATTCTTGTTGTGGAGTATCCCATTTAAATTCGATATTTTGTTTCAATAGATTTGTTAAAGGTTTCGCTATTTTAGAAAAATCTTGAATAAATCGACGATAATATCCAACTAATCCCAAAAATTGTTTAATTTGTTTAGGATTCTTTGGTACAGGATATTGTGTTATAGTTGAAATTTTATCTGGGTTAGGAGAAACACCTTCATTTGTGATGACATGCCCTAAGTATGCAACTTCGCGTCGCATAAATTCACATTTATCAGGTTGTAATAAAAGATTATTTTGCTTTAATCTTTCCATGACCGAAATAAGCTTTTGAGAATGCTCTTGAATTGAACTAGCATATATGACTATGTCGTCTAAATATACAAAGCACTGAATACCTTGAAGTCCTGTTAGTACTGAATTCATTAACCTTTGAAAGGTAGCAGGGGCATTTCGAAGACCGAAAAGCATACGCGTATATTCAAAATGACCATTTGGGGTTGAAAAAGCTGTTTTGGAAGCATCTTCTGGATTCATTTTGATTTGGTGAAATCTGTTGAATTTATTAACTATAAATCTATTTTTTATAATGTAAAATTATGTTGGCGACATCTATGTTTCATATATGTAACTGGCAATGACAAGGCTGTAGTGGTGGTAACAGAAACCGATGTCAGCGCTCTCTTGCGTTTAACACTTGTTCGTAGCCAGACGTGTTTTTCGATCGTTCTTTGTTTTGTAGCAATTTTTATCTGTTTATATTAATAAACTAACAGTTATTAATACTCTGTTTGGTGTCATTTTGGCCTTATAATTTAACAGGTTATGGGCCCAGGTAACAAAGCGCGAGGATTAAATAGATAAAGGCAGATCTAAAAGGACAAAGTGCGAAAATCACGTGGTTAATTAAAACAAGTAATATCGCGAAAAGCAACCTAAAAACCCTAAAACAATGTCGAATCTCGTGTCGAGTGACGAATTAAATCAAGTGATCAAGCTAAAGGACCATGAAACGTTCAAATTGTGGAAATTTCAGGTAGACATAATTCTGAAAGCATCAGGACTGTTTGAAATAGTGTCCGGGGCAAATATACTAAGTGAAACGGACAACGATACAGTGCGGGCGGAATGGAGAAGAAAAGACGCGAAAAGTCAACGAATAATTACGACAACAATTTCGAAAACATGCCTCACATACATCCTAAATTGCACCACGAGCAAGGACATGTATGAAAAGTTGACAGAAATATACCAAGGCGAGTTGAATCAGCAGAAATGTAAACTGATGCAAGAATTCTTTAATCATTCGTACAAAAAGGGGGCAAAAATGGCAACGTTCATAACCGAACTGGAAAATATCGCATTCAAGTTGAAAAGTCTCAACTGCGAAATAAGCGATGAAATGGTAATTTCTAAAATTCTCTCGACACTTCCCGCAAACTACAAACACTTCGCCAGTGCGTGGGACTCGACTGCACCAGATCATCAAAAGCTAGTGAACCTAACCTCAAGGTTATTAGCAGAAGAAGCCAGGTCCAACGAAAACCCAAGATTAGAAGAAGCCGTAGCATTTAATACAACCGAAGCGCGTAAATGTTTTAAGTGCAAAAGGAAAGGACATTTAGCGAAAGACTGTAGAAGTGCAATTCAAACGACAAAGTGCAACATATGCAAGAAGACAAATCATCTGGAAAAGGACTGCTACTTCAAGAAGAAAACAGAAAAATCTGAAAACAAAAATCATGTGTCGTTCCTGACAGCAGAAGCGGGGACAACCGAGTGGGTTATAGACTCCGGGTCGACTGCACACATGACAAACAACAGAAGCTGGCTAGTGGAGAGTGAACCGTACCGATCAAAAATAAATGTGGCCAAGAAGAACAACACCATGGAAGCAGAAGCCATTGGACGGGTAAATACACAAAAATGTAGTTTAAGTAACGTTTTATACATTCCAGAACTGAGCAAAAATCTACTTTCGGTTCACGCAATTACTGAAAATAGCGGTGAAATGAAATTTGACAGAAATTCAGTGCAAGTATTCAAAAACAGTGAGCTAATTTTCGAAGGAAAGAAACAAAACGGTCTCTACCACGTTCAACTGCATGAGGAAGAAAAGGATGCCCTACTACTGACCGAAGAAAAAGTGACGAATCTCTGGCATAGACGATTGGGACACCTTGGCAAAGATAACCTAAGAAAACTGCAACAACTATCGATCGGAATGATGCTAACTGAAGAGGAAGAGAAAAATCTAGAAGAAGTTTGTGAAACTTGCTTGTACTCGAAACAAATACGCCATCCATTTAAAACAGAACGTTCAAGAGCAACCAGGCCATTGGAGCTGGTGCACACAGATGTGTGTGGACCGATAAATCCAGTTACTTGGGACGGTAAGAAATATTTTATTACATTCTTAGATGACTACACACATTTTTGCATGATATTTCTGATTGAAAACCGTCATGAGGTTGGTGACGTAATGAAAGACTATGTGAATCTAGTCGAAGCCAAGTGGAATTTGAAAATCCATAAAATTCGATGTGATAACGGCGGAGAGTACATAAGCAAGGAAATTCAAAACTGGTGTAGGAAAAGAGGAATTGTATTAGACTATACAATAGCTCACACACCACAATTAAATGGAAAATCTGAACGATTAAATCGAGCAATAATGGAAAAGTCAAGAGCATTGTTATTCGACAGCGGGATGGACAAGGAAATGTGGGGAGAAGCGGTAAGAGTGGCGGCCTACTTAACTAATAGAAGTCCATCATCAACCGTAGACACTACGCCATATGAAAAATGGACAAATAAGATACCCGATTTATCTAAAATCAAAATTTTCGGATGCGATGCGTACTCAAAAATTTTAGGAACACTAAAGAAGTTGGATTATCGCAGTAAGAAGATGAAATTAGTTGGATACTGTGAAAATGGGTATCGTCTGTGGGACGAGACTGAAAGAAAGATAATCACAAACCGAGACGTGCAGTTTAATGAACATGTTTGTGGAATAAAATTTCTAGAAGATGCGGATTCGGAAAACGAAGATAGCAAATCCGAAGAAGAAGACGCTATACCAATCGAAAACAACAATGACAGCCCTGACCAAAATCAGCCAATTGAAGAAACTGAAGCAACACAAGAAATACTTCATCGGCCAAGGCGACAAAAGGTGCTGCCAAAGAGGTTGCAAGATTATTCGCTTCTAACTTACGAACAAGCGATAAACAGCGACAACAAACAAAAGTGGATTCAAGCAATTGAGGAAGAAAAGAATTCGCTATTCGAGAATAATGTTTGGGATGTTGTTGAAAAAGCCGATTCAAAGGAGAAAAAGATTCTGAGTAACAAATGGGTGTTTAAGGAAAAGAGTGATGGTCGATTCAAAGCAAGATTAGTCGTAAGAGGATGCGAGCAAGAAGATTCTATCGATTACAGCGAAATATTTAGCCCGGTGGTAAACAGCAGCTCACTGAGAGTGATATTTGCAATAGCCGCGGCGAAAAATTACTTCATTAAAGGATTTGATATCAAGACAGCATTCCTATACGGAAATCTGAATGAGGAAATCTTCATGAAAATGCCTAAAGGATTTGATAACCAGGACAAAGTCTGCAAGCTAAGGAAGTCTCTATATGGCTTAAAACAAGCACCAATGCTATGGAACAGAACTTTTACTGACTCGCTAAAAAGTTTTGGTCTCGAACAATCGATGTGCGAACAATGCATATTCAAAACCAAAAATGGAGAACTTATTCTAGCCATATATGTTGATGACGGAATAATAATAGGCAAAAATGAAAACGATATTTTTGATCTACTCTCAAAACTTACAGCTGAGTTTGAAGCTAAAGTGTATGATGAAATCACAAATTTCCTTGGGATAGAAATCAAGAAAAATGGATCAGAAATCGAAATGAAACAAGAAGAATACTCGAACAAATTAATTGAAAAATTTGGAATGTCCGACGCCAAAACAATGAAGACACCAATTGAAAAAATCAACTGTGAAGAGATTGATGAAATTAAAGACCAAGATTTTCCTTACAGAGAAGCGATAGGAAGCCTACTGTATCTGTCGAATAAAACAAGGCCCGACATATCGTTTGCAGTAAACCATAGTAGCCGTTTTATTCAAAGCCCGTCTGCAACCAATGTGTCAAATGTCAAAAGAATTATGCGATACATAAAAGGAACAATAAAAGATGGGCTGAAGTTTAACTTGGGCGCAAAAATCGAAAATCTAGAAGCCTTCTGTGACTCTGACTTTGCGGGCGACGTGAGTTCAAGAAAAAGTACAACAGGATATGTGATCTATTTTGGAGGCGCTCCAATTAGTTGGTGTTCGCGACGGCAACCCATCGTAGCGTTGTCAAGTACGGAAGCTGAATTCATTGCTGCAGCTGAGTGCACCAAAGAATTGATATTCTTAAAACAGCTGATCGAGGAACTGCTAGTGAAAAGTGTTAAAATCAACCTAAACGTGGACAATCAAAGTGCGATCTGTCTAATTAAAACCGGTGTGCTAAATCGACGAAGCAAGCATATTGACGTGAGATACAAATTTATCAGTGAAAAAGTGAAAGAAGGGACTATTAACGTTGAATACTGTCCTACTGAAAATCAAACAGCTGATGTTTTTACAAAGCCCTTAGGGCGAATCAAATTTGAACAATTCAAAAATCAGCTTGTTGTTTAGAACGATGTATACATGAAAATTGTAATGTTTTTTTTTTCTTTTTGCAATGCTAATGTGTTAAAAAATGTTAGTGTTTAATCGATGTTTAATAATGTTTTTTGGAAATGTTAGTATTTAGTATAGTTTAATTGCTTGTAAAATTTACTTTTGATTTTTATTTAAATGTTCAAAATAATTTAACATTAAGGGAAAGTGTTGAATTTATTAACTATAAATCTATTTTTTATAATGTAAAATTATGTTGGCGACATCTATGTTTCATATATGTAACTGGCAATGACAAGGCTGTAGTGGTGGTAACAGAAACCGATGTCAGCGCTCACTTGCGTTTAACACTTGTTCGTAGCCAGACGTGTTTTTCGATCGTTCTTTGTTTTGTAGCAATTTTTATCTGTTTATATTAATAAACTAACAGTTATTAATACTCTGTTTGGTGTCATTTTGGCCTTATAATTTAACAAAATCCACTAGCTAGGTCTAGAGTAGTAAAGTATTTTGAATGACCCAGTTGATCTAAAATTTCCTCGATATTTGGCAAAGGATACGCATCTCCTACAGTAACATCATTTAACTTACGGTAATCAATGACGATTCTCCACTTTCTTTCACCAGAGGCGTCTGATTTTTTGGGAACAATCCAAATAGGACTTGAGTAAGGTGAAACTGAGGGGCGAATACTTTTTTGCTTTAACATTTTCTTAATTTGTTTTTCTACTTCTTCTTTATGGACTGGAGGAAATCTGTATATTTTAGTTTGAATTGGAGTTTGATCGGTCACTTTGATTTTATGAGTAACAGCGTTTGTACAGGTTAAATCATCATTTGGTAAGTAAAACATTGCATTATATTTACGACAAATCTCTAATATTGAGGATTTTTCGTCTGAATTAAGATGATTGATTCGAAGAGTGTCTTCAAGAAGTTTTATTCTTGTAGCTCGATCGGTGGATTTTAAATCAATTGAATTGACATTAAATATAGAAGATTGATTTTCATAAAATGGTTCCAAATTTACTTTTATATTTGGAATTTTAAATTCATAATTATTAGTGTTTAGGATTGTTGTGAATGCTTTTCCATTTTCTACTTTCACGATTGCTTTTGCAAGATAAATTCCGTCACTTATTTTAAGTTCAGGACAAATTCCTTCTACAATATTTTGATTTAAAACGTTTATTTGAATTACTGTTTCCGATCTAGAGTTTAGGATTAGACAATTTGATTTCATATTTGATCCATAATGTAACGGTATTGGAAATGGTAAAGATTTGATTCGGAGTTCATTTTTATGAAAATTTATATTTGCATTTTCTTTGATTTTTAAGAAGTCATTACCGATTAATCCGTCGAATGGAATATTTGCATCTTGATCCACTATATGGAATTTTATTTCAATTATTTTGTCACGAATAATTGGATTAAGTATTGTACTACCGATCGTTTGAATTGGAGAGTTAGGACTTTAGACCGGTTAAATTAAGAATTTCATTTCGATCGTAATTAAATTTAACTTCTGGGAGTTTTGACAGTTTTATTAATGAGACATTAGCACCTGTAT
>CAUVYR010000026.1:0-37600 GCA_963556235.1 Cryptophagus acutangulus
GTTAAATTGGAGTGATATGTTAAATCAATATTTAGCAAATTGTTATTAAAAAATGTTTCTACAATAATGTTTTTTATTATAGGTCAAATATGAAAAAAGTTTTTTTATATATTGGGTTAAAAGAAAAATCAAATATTGTTTCAATACAATTTTGTGAACATTTTGTAAAATTGGAGTAATATATTAATCCAATATTTCACAAATTCTATTAAAAACTGTTATTACAATATTGTTTTTATTATATGTTTTTTATATATTTTTACAACATTCTATAAAAATATTTAAACTACATACATCTGTTTTAATAATACAATACAGCAATTCAATATTAATTTTCTTTTACTTTTAATATTGTCTAAATACTGTCTAAATATTGAACTTTAATCTACTTTAAATACTGTATAAATATTAAACTTTAT
Source organism: Cryptophagus acutangulus (assembly GCA_963556235.1). NCBI lineage: Eukaryota > Metazoa > Arthropoda > Insecta > Coleoptera > Cryptophagidae > Cryptophagus > Cryptophagus acutangulus. The sequence continues at coordinate 420 of CAUVYR010000026.1, forward strand.
TATTGTTTCAAAACTGTTTAATTATTGAACTTTAATATTGTTTTTATATTAAACTTTGATATTGTATAAATAATTAACTTAATTATTGTTTTTATAATGTAGATTTTAATTGAAATTATATTAAACTAAAATATTGAATTATATTGTATTATAATATGAATATATTGTTTTTAAATTTATAATATTTATTAATAAAACATTACTAAAAATATTTTGAGGGTAAATAAAATCAAATAAATTTTTATATATTTTTATATATTATTGTAAAAAAACTCAAAAATAAAACTGTTATAAAAATCAACAAAATATTACATTCTAAAATATACGTAAAAAAACAGCTAAACATCTTAATAACATAAAATAAAACATCTGAAAATAAATAATCTATAGCTTAATTAATTTAAACTCGAGTTTTCATTATTGGTGGTATTTCTAACATTGACTCGACTTTTTCTACCTCCATCTCTATCACCTGAAGTTGCAAGTACTAAACTTATTATTTTACGCAAATCTGCATCAGTGCTTTCCGGAAATTTTACACGTACAGCATCTGCAATTAAAAAAATTAATTAATTTACTAAGTATTAAAAATAGTTTAAAACTCGTATACTGACCTACAACCACAGTACACAATGAAAGGGCATTGAAAGGTTTTTTTCCTTGACGACCCATGTATGAAAACTGCATTGCTAAATTTTTGGAAAATAATTTTTTAAAATAAAGTTTACATTTTGTTTTGGAGAATCTCCTCCAGTTAAAGCTAGAATTTTAACCTAAAACAAAAACAAAATATAATAAAGTTAACGCACCTGCCTAACTTAATATTTACGAGTTCATTTCTGTTTTCCTTTTCAGTGATTGATTGTTCAATATTTTGTAATTCCGTGTCGTTTTCTACTGGAAGTTTAAATTTTAAACTTGTTTGAAAAAATCCCATGTTATCTTTGTTTTGTTGAAGATCAAGTTTAATATTTAATTCAGAAATACAACGTTTTATTTCTTTTATGTCATATTTTATCTCTTTTAGATCTTTTGCAAAAGCATTCATATATTTATTAATATGTTCAGGGTTGTTGTCTCTTGTTTGTACTTCTTCTAACCCTTCCGACAAAGCTTAAAAAATAATTAGATTAATTTTATATATAATTGTATACAGTATTATCAGTGACAAAAAAAAGTTGTACAAATAATTTTATCTATTTTACGTCTTAAATTAAGCTATTAAAGCACGAAAAGTAGTGTCGAAATAAAAAAAGGGCTTTAATAGAAAATCAATAAATTGGTGTGTCAGAGTTGATATTAGGCGTTCTGTTAATGTCAAAACACATAAAAATAAAATGTCAGATTTTAAAATTGCATTTAGTTTACTTTGTAATAAGTTATTATTACTAATTGTAATAAGTTTACTTTTATGTACAAACTGAGTTAGATCATTTTGAGTACTGAGCGATAAAAGATCTTCATCAATTAAATCATCAGGAAGTATTGCTTCTTCCGCGTCTGACTCAACACTGCTTGTAAGTGTAGCTTTGTCGGCATACTTTTCAGCATCAGTGAGAGTAAATACTTGTTTTTTAAAAGTAGCTTCTAATTCGTCATATTGATATTCGTGTTTTGGGGCTTCGCAGTTTCCAATGTGTTTTACTAAGTTAGTTCTGCTCATTTTTTTTGGATACACATATAAAGTTTTTTCATTGTTTACAGCCCAAGATGAAGGCACAAAATCAGATGATTGTTCTTTTGTCCATATTACAATATCCCAGCTTCCAGTACTCCTAATAAATTTAACAAAGTCATTATTAGAATATGATGAATTTGTTAACTGATACGATTTAAAAAATATAGTCACACATATAGCATATGAAAAATTTGAAATAGTTCAAATTTTAGGAATAGTAAAACTCTTAAAATTTTTAAATATTTAATTTGATATGTTCAATAAATTAGTATAGATTAAGCATTACTGTATTATTCGATTACTTTTTATTATGAATTAGTTATGTTTCACTTTATTTCAAATGTGTTTTCTTTTAGTAATAAAGTAAAACACAACTGATACTTGCTAAAAAACAATCAAAAATTACTTTAAAATTGTTTACTATTTAAAAAAGCAGCTTAAATGTTGATGTAGTATATTATTTGTTCACTTACAATACATTTGTTTCAATTAAAATGAAGTAGTCCAACTGCTGTTGAAATCTCATTTTCGAAAGGAGCAATCCAGCATTTGCAAATTATCTCGTTTATTGGAATATTAAATACGTAATTTCCCAAATTGGCTACTTTAAAAAATTTTACATTAAATGAACTAAGTGGTTTTTGATAAAATTCTGATACTGTGTTAAATTGCTTGATTTTTAATGATGTTAAACCAATTTCAACAATTTTTCCAACTATATTGTTATTAGTAACAACATATCCATTGTTTTTGTCCATTTTTAATCTTTTTTTTATTGATAAATGTTTTGTTATACATTTATCTGTTGGGTATGATTTTTCTTCTAGACGACGAATAATTTGCTGTAAGGGCTTATTAGGAACTCTTATTAATTTTAGTAAGCCACCTAAAGCGTTTTCAAATGGAAAGCAACTAATATTATCTAACTTTAAGTTTGAGGCTACCATTTCTTCAACAAGATGTTTGGTAGAATGAACATTGTACACTATTTCATCTATTCCGTACAACTGTTCAAACTTTCTACAAAATTTGTTTATAAATATTAAAGCATTTTTTCCATTATTATTAAAGCTATAATTTCCATTTGCAATTATTCTCATAGTGACATGTAACAATAAAAAATGTTCGTAATATTCGAACGGTATTAAGTTTTTTAAAATAATTGGACCACTATACAGCAAGAAAAAACGAAATTCTGTTGCTTTCCATCTATCTATATCTAAAAAAGATCTAGGTTTTCGATTAAACTCTAAAGGTAATGTATTTGCCATAGCTTCAGATCTTTGCGACATTATTGTCCTAAATCTAGGAGATACTTTAAATTTGGAAGATCCTTTAATCCAATAATTGATTAATCTTCTTGTGACCCCCAAACATATCATATGCATATAATCTAGCGGAATGTTGCTTATAAGTCCAAATTTTAAAATATTTATTAAAGGTGATGTACCAGTATGATGCTCTTTTTGAACTTTGTTTGCAAAATTTTCATCTGTTCTTAATTGGTTTTGCTCTAATGTAGAATAAACTAATTTATGGTTTAAATATTGTCCTTTTTGAAAACATTTTTCACATCCATAAAAACCTGTATGGCCTTTTATGCATTTCATAAATGCTCGAGCGGGTGCGTCGCAAATAAAACTTTTTAAAATTATTTTATATTTGATACCTTTATATTCAAAACCATTTTCTATCAAGTGATTCAATTCGCAAATAAACTCTTCAAAATAAGTATCAACAGAATTAGGTTTACTATTACCTAAATAAAGTGCAATTACAAATGGGTTCGTTTTATAATTTTCAATATTTATCAATCCTAAGATTGGCCAAAACTGAGCATTAGTACTTTTACTGATTGGCACTCCGTCAACATTACAAACTAATGATATATTAGTTTGCTTATTTTTTTTCATTATTTCTTCAACACCACAATCAAATTGGTTTTTTAAGTTTTTTAAAATTGAAAAGTAATAAAAACTTCCTTGATTAGGCAATATTTGAATATCTTTACATTTTCTTGGTGTATTTAAAATAGTTCTACTAGATAAAGGTAATTCTGGGTGATAAGGTTTTAATACAAATAATAAATTATCTAATTGTTTATGATTAATGTTTGATTTTAACGCCCAATCTTTTAAGGATTTATGTAAATCTAATTTTGTTTGTCCGAACTGATCGATATTACTATTATGTTCATGTTTTTCAATAAGTTCACTATTCTCACTGTTTTTATCATTAGTAAAATTAAAATCTGCGTTTGAATTTTCAAAGTCAAAATCTGTACTAGAACCACTGTTATTATTTGTTTCGTTTCTTGAATCAGGTGGAAAATCAACAAAAAAGTTTTCAGCATTAACTAGCTCATTATTTTCAGCAATTGTATTTAGTTCATTTAAGATAAAATTATTGGTATTTGAACAAGTTGGCAATTCAAAATTAGTTTTTAATTTTTTGTTCCTACAAACCAAAAATACGTACATATATCATATTTTTATTTTTTACGTATATTGTCATAAACATACCTATGTAACGAAATACTAATTTCTTGTTTATTATTAGTGCAACTGTATTCTCGTTCTAATTCTCTTCTAATAAACATGGATTTTTGAGACCTGCTTTTTTTCATTTTTTATTTTAAGTAATTACTTCAAAGATTCTAATAAAACAACAAAAAATAATTTAAATTGTACCAGCATATTGATATTGTATTTAAAGTTAAAAATTGAAACTATATCTGTCGTTTATAAAAATTAATTTAACAAGATATAATTTAATTTGTAACAAATTTACTTCTTGTTTAATTATTTGTACAGAGTGCGACACATATAATTTTACATATTATCAATGCTGAAGCAATGTGTGTTTTTATATTTATTTAAAATTATGAAACCCTCTCGGTGGTGAGCCAAAGCTAAAGTAGTTTTCTGCATTAATGGTTGCGATCGAGAATAAGTAGAACACCAATAAGCCGCTAGATGTCACCACCGCTAGTATGCTGCGGCGACGTAAACTTGCAATTTGATAAAACCAGAAGACAATTAGTCGTAAGGGTAACAACTTCACCATTAGTATACATCTTAGACTGCTGAGAAAATACATTAGAATGGTAAGTTAAGGCTGGGAGACCCGATCTCTAATTTTCAGGATTGGATTTGGATTTTCCTACGGACTCCAGATGACCTGCCACCTACATTGGTCCAGAAGTGACGGGGAGCGTCGGCTGGCGGTTCTGACGGGCTACGTGGCATGTACGTGTACCTCTATACGGGGAATACGATGACATTGTTCGTGGCTACCGTTGGAACCAAAAGCAGTAAGTATGAGGTCGCCGCCTAACAACCTGATCGTGTACCTTGTAAAGGGAATACGTGTCGATAGATTGTTCCTTCCTACGTCAGCGGAATACGAGACAGTTGTTCGTGTACCTCGTCAGGGGAATACGTGACGGCTGTTCTACGTGTACCACACTGACGTTATCCACCTTTAACACGCAATTCCAATATTGTGTTCTCTTAAATTATAGCTACTTTCTCGATGACAACGATCCATTTCAGCCCTGCCCTCACTAACAAAAATGGATGAACAACTTGACAATAATGTCTGGGCGTGTTCGTTTTAAGCTTATCTTTAAGCCGCGTTCGTTGTCCGAATCACTGATATAATTTCTTCTCCATCAACGTTCTAGGCACCTACTAATAATCTTTTTCTTTTTTATCTAATATAGCCGGATTCTCCACTCGAACCCAGCAACAACAACATGTCCTCGGCGAACTACGGTACAAGGGATGGTGTTTCAGGTACATGATATGACTGATATGAGAGGCCGTACAACTACTAATGTTCCGATTACGCGGTAGTTACCGAAATAATTAGTAATTCAACTTAATACAAATATATGGCCCCTTTTCACACCTGTCGCCGACTCAAGCACTGACATATGTACTGACACTGACGATTTACCTGTTTCTATATATCCTTCAATTTATATAATATGTATGTTTTATTTTCACTATTCGATATCTACCCATCGAGCTGTGGTAAAAAAAGTCATACCCTTGAAGGCAGACGATCTGGTAGAGCACTGCCTCGTATACAGCAGTGTGTTGCGTCAATTGTATTATCCCAGCCTCCGGTCTGTGTGCCAAATGCACCTTGAAGGCAGACGGTCTGCTGGGGCACTGTCCAGTTAACCCCAGTGTGTCTTTGGTCTCTTCATGTATTGTTGTGATTATCTATCCGCCGATCTGTGGTAAAAACATTACTACCCTTGAAGGCAGACGGTCTGGTAGAGCACTTACGTATACCAAGTGTGAAACGATTCGATTTATTTAAATGTATCTATTCTATCTTATCTCTTTCTTCCGACTTAATGTGTCAGTGGTTGAGTTGTGTGTTGGTTTGTAGAAGTGCCATATTTAAATTATAGGAAAACACGTATGTGCTATGCTGACACTGTTGTCTCAGATAATCAGGAGTAGTTGTACGGATGTCTATTTGTCAAAATTAGAACTATGTTGATCTAAATCATGCTCACCATACGACATTCATGCGGTCGCTGTAATACCTAAGTTTCTGTATGTTTGTCGGAAATCTGTTGTGTAATATTTAAGTTTCTGTATACCTACACGTCAAATTCCCACTCAGACAATTACTGCTTCTAGTTTTAGATTCCTGATTTGTGTTTGTATATTCTATGTTGTCCGTTCATGTCATTGTATTAATTATTTCTTTATAAACTAATAGCTATTTTGTCGTGATCCTTATAACTCTATAGGTTGTTTACAGTAACAGGCAATTTTCCTACTCATCACACTATCCCATTATTGTAGTTGTAATAACGCTTTTAATGTGTGTATTGTTGGTATCTCAATATATGTATTAAATCAAACTAGAGTGTTTTCATTCCCTCCTAACCTGCGCAGAACTTTGTTGACTCCGGAGAAAACTAGTCTACGATCCATTCTTTTACGAGGAATGAAATGGCCTGGGTCCGAAAGGTTACAGTGGTGCGATGGCCGGGAAACAAAGTTTTCAATCTGCGCAGGTTTTGTAGGGAGTGACAAAGCTCACAAGAGCCGAGTGTATCTCAACGCCGGTTATGTCTATAACAAGGGATGGTGTTTCAGACTCTAGGGAGCCGAACGACGATCAAACCAGCCCTAATAGAGAAATGTCGGTGGTTACCATCGATGAATGGGTACGTGATCTGGCACAACAGCAACTAGTGCATAACGCTCAATGGCAAGAGATACAAGACAGACTTCTGGCCACTGAAACACTAGTGCGAAATCTTGGTAAGAGTGTTGTGGCATGTCACCGGGATGTGCTCCACCAACTCAGTCAAATTCACGAGTCACAGACTCTTAGATTAGGCGAACTTAACTCTGATCGCTCGGGTGCGAGTGCGCAATCACTCTCCGGTAGTAACAGCGTCCTCTATACACAACCGATGACAGCGCCAGTTTTCCGGGGTGACCGCACTAAACACCCCACCAAATTTCTGGAGGAACTGGATCTCTATTACAAGAAAATGTCCACCGCTGAACCGCAGCGGTTGGATACTATTATGGAATGCCTACAAGGCGATGCTGCAAACTGGGGCACTATTTACAGCGTTGCCTGGACTTGTTTCGCGGATTTTAAATCCGATTTCCTACACCATTATTGGTCCGAAACTGAACAGAATCACGTCAGACACCAAATAAACACCGATGTTTGGGACGGAACAACCCCAACGGTTAACCACTTTGCCAAATATGTTAGCATGGCCCGAATGTTAACGCATCCTATCAAGGAAGCGTTATTGGTCGGCCAAATTATGAAGCACTTTTCCCCCGCAATACAATCCTTATGGATTTTAACCAACGACAAAACAATTGCGGGCGCAGCTGACTTTTTGAGGAAACAAGCTGGAGTTTGCCCACCACAACTTCCACCTGTGGCTGAAACTGTGGATGTGACCAAACCACCCCCATTCTCGTCTCAGTACCGGCTAGATCGCCGACACCAGCGCGTCCCCGCGACACCCTACACACGACCATCAGGAAAAACCTCGTCGGGAAACGGTCCACCGTCGAATTAAACGGTCCCATTTATTCGACGGAACGTAAAGCCCCTACCCATGTAAATATTATTAATAAATCTATAACCAATATCGGTCAACATTTACTGTACAAAATGGGATGGAAAGAAAATGAGGGACTGGGACGGTATGGACAAGGAATTCGCCAACCAATAACCGCCCTCAACAAGACCTCCTTTGACGCCGTCCCCGGCCAACAACCCCAACTTACAATTCGTTCGCTCATCAACTCTGTCAGCCAAGGATCCCCAGAAATATCGCTAACAATAAACCAAGTCCTCACCCGAGCACTCGTCGATACTGGCAGTGAAATCACTTGTATTTCTGACGAGCTGTGGGAACAAATACGAAAGTGCAACTCCCAGGTTAAGGTGTTACCGATCAAAGCCATACAAATACAAGGGGCTTTCCAAACAAAAAGCCGCAGAGTCACCAAACAAACATTATTAGAGGCTGTTATTAATGGAGAAACATTCCCTCTTTGTTGCCTTATAATAGACCAGCTATGCAAACCGTGTATCCTTGGCATGGATTGGTTGACAGAGAATTGTAATACGATTTCGTTAAACGAACGAAAAATCACTTTGACGTCAAATAATAAACCGCTGACACTCTACTACGAGCTCACGGGACAGCCTAAGCTTATGAGGATGGTAGCAGCCGAACTCTCACAACCAGACATTAATATCAGAATCATCGCTCCGCCACACAAGACCCCCACGATTGAAGAAGCCGTACAGGATTCACAACTAAATTCACGAGACCGTGTCGAGCTTCATCAACTTCTCCAACGATTTCAAAACTTATACCAAGAATACCCTGGATTGACCACTCTCTATGAGCACACCATCGAACTAACAACTTCAAAGCCATTCATTCGCAAGAGCTATCCAATACCATTTGCGGTACGAGACGCCGTTGAAAAAAAACTAAAAGAAATGGAAGATACGGGCATAATTGAAAGGGCGCCATCTCCATATTCTAGTCCGATGACTGTGGTAAAAAAGAAGGACGGAAGTGTTCGCATATGTTTGGATGCGCGGGAGCTGAACCAGTACATGGTTGCCGACCACGAAAGCCCGCCAGCTACCGAGGAACTCCTTCAACGGTTCCACCAATGTAAGTACTTGACCAGCTTGGATCTCGTGGCGTCATATTGGCAGATTCCACTAAACCCCGAGAGCCAGAAATATACCGCGTTCCTATATAACGGTCGGAGCTATTGTTATAAGGTGTTACCGTTCGGACTGAAAACCGCTGTCGCCTCCTTCTCTCGAGGAATGGATATTATATTGGGTCCAGAAGTCAGACGATTTACCTTCAATTATATCGACGACTTGCTAATCGCATCGATAACTTTCGCTGAACATCTGGAACACCTCCATGCAGTGTTATTAAAACTCCAACAGGCCAATATGACCGTAAATTTAGGAAAATCATTCTTTGTCCGAAAGGAAGTACAATTCCTAGGGCACATTTTGACACCAGAAGGCATTCGAACTGACCCAGAAAAGATCTCTGCAATCCAAAAATTTCCTGTACCCCGCAACGTAAAGCAACTACGCGGATTTCTCGGGCTCTGCAATTACTACCGCCGATTCGTACTAAATTATAGTAACCCTACACGTGGACTCAGACACCTATTGCTAAAGAATTCCCGGTGGACTTGGGGAGAGCCAGAGGAAAAGAGTTTTAATGAGATAAAACAAGCTTTTCTCAAAACCGTGTTATTAATCCACCCCGACCCTAACAAGGAATTTATCCTCGAAACCGATAGTTCCCACTACGGCATTGGCGCCGTCCTTTACCAACAATCCGAGGATATGGAACCCAGAGTTGTTAGTTTTTTAAGTAGAAGCCTACGAGGCCCGGAGCTGAACTACACTACGACGGAAAAGGAACTGTTGGCCATTGTATATGCCCTGCAAAAGGCAAGATTGTACGTGTACCAAGCCAAATTTACAATCCGGACCGATCATCACGCCCTAACGTTTTTGCAACACAGCCGCTTTTTCAACTCAAGACTAACCCGCTGGCTATTGTTCATACAGCAGTTCGATTTCTCCATAGAACACATTCCGGGAAAGGATAATAAGGTGGCCGACATCTTATCTCGTTTTCCGCAGGACTACACAGAAACCCGTAACCAACCACTAATTGCGCACCTTGCCGGTGATTATCGAGAAATTTTCCAGGACCTACACAATATTAGTCAATTCCAACGAGAGGACGAAGTCTTACAAGAGATTATTGGACTAATAGAAGCCGGTAACCTTCCCCAGAACCATAGACAAATACGGTTATTAGAAAGGTTTGTGATCGAACAAAGTGTGCTATTACATACCCACTTACTACCCAACATAAAAACGATTGTCATCCCGTTTAAGTTGCAAAATAAGTTGACTTGGCATTACCATTACGAGATGGGACATTTCGGTGCTAGTAAGGTAATTCCCGTAATGAAACAGTACTTTTACTGGAAGAATATGGCACGCGACATCCAAAAACAACTCAGCCGTTGTGACCTGTGTCAGAAAACCAAAAGGCGGAACCAGGCCTACGAGGGACCTTTGCACCCAATCATTCCGGAGGAAGTTGGAGACTTGGTTGCGGTTGATTTCTATGGACCTTTGCCTAAAGGTCGCGGGGGAGTGACCTACATCTTAGTTGCGGTGGACGTCTTCTCCAAATTTGTAAAGTTATTTCCATTGAAAAAAGCCAACGCTGTGGCTGCCATAAACCGCATGGAAAGAAATTTTTTTCCCTTGATCCAACCCAAGGTAATTTTGAGCGACCACGGAACCCAATTTACCTCCCGGGTGTGGTGTGCTCGCTTGGAACAACTACACATAAAGCCCAGTTTTTCGTCAATCCGTCACGCTAGTTCCAACCCTGCGGAGCGGTGGATGAAGGAGCTTGGACGCTTTTTCAGGGCCTATTGCAGTGAACGACATTCGGCCTGGGCCGAGTTCGTACCCGACATAGAAGCGTGCTTCAACAACTTCCCCAGTGCTAGTACCGGATATTCACCGTTGGAGATTACTACTGGAGAGGCGCCGTTGCGATTATTAAACCCAGTAATCCAACAATATGTAAACGGGAATCTCACAAAAGACACCGCCCAAATTCGTGCTGAGGTCAAACAACATTTACTAAAAATGGCTACCAAAAGAGTCCGACAACAGAAACACCAGACCACAATTTACCACCTCAATGATTTGGTTCTACTAAAAACCAATCCTGCTTCCAACGCCGCCGAGGGGGTAGCTAAAAAGTTCTGTGTGTTGTATGATGGCCCTTACCGAATTACCGGAATACCTCACCCTAACTGTTACGAAATCACGGACGTGACCAGTGCTCGAATTAAAGGAGCGTTTAACACCGCCAACTTGGTTCCTTACCTCCAGTAGCCAAGCAGTCAGGTAATACAAACCCAATGTATCTTTTATTTTTAAATAGCTTCGAGACGGGAAGCCACCCAAGGTCCTCATTTGTCAGATAGGAGTAATTGGAAGTAGTGAGTCGAGAAGTAGAAATCCTGTAGTAATGTAGTTATATGTCGGCAGTTATTCCATGGGACCTTCGGCCGCAAATGACGACGGAGGTGTTGAGGCCACTATGGACAGGAAAACCGGTCGACCCCCGTTCCGACCCTGACTACGGCAAGACATGCCCAGGCTCCTGGTTAATGGTAGTGTCCAAGGAGGCGTGGAACCCAGTGCCCTCACCGTTCCACAATCTGCGACCCTTTCGAGTTTTAAGTGGCAACGTGAAAGAAACCAACCCCAACCGGCCCAGAAACCGGACGGGAAAAAAGTCAAAAAAATCAAAAAAACAAAAATGGCGACTAATGCGCAAGCTGCGCGCATGAGCAAACAGTGGTGGCAGGTATATGATGGGGGTCATAGTTGAACTTTATAGTTTATGTTTTTGTATATTATCCTCTCAATTTTTGTATATAGTAATTTCCATTAGAATCTCATTAGCATTAGTATAATCTTATTAGTTTCATTTTGAATGCATGTTGTTAGAACCCTTGCCCTAATGTCCTTAGGATGGCAGAAAACGCCTCACCATTCTGTTATAATCCTCCTTGCTTATCATTCTCTTTAAGTCTGAACCCAAGTAGCCGGGGAGACTGAAACCCTCTCGGTGGTGAGCCAAAGCTAAAGTAGTTTTCTGCATTAATGGTTGCGATCGAGAATAAGTAGAACACCAATAAGCCGCTAGATGTCACCACCGCTAGTATGCTGCGGCGACGTAAACTTGCAATTTGATAAAACCAGAAGACAATTAGTCGTAAGGGTAACAACTTCACCATTAGTATACATCTTAGACTGCTGAGAAAATACATTAGAATGGTAAGTTAAGGCTGGGAGACCCGATCTCTAATTTTCAGGATTGGATTTGGATTTTCCTACGGACTCCAGATGACCTGCCACCTACATTGGTCCAGAAGTGACGGGGAGCGTCGGCTGGCGGTTCTGACGGGCTACGTGGCATGTACGTGTACCTCTATACGGGGAATACGATGACATTGTTCGTGGCTACCGTTGGAACCAAAAGCAGTAAGTATGAGGTCGCCGCCTAACAACCTGATCGTGTACCTTGTAAAGGGAATACGTGTCGATAGATTGTTCCTTCCTACGTCAGCGGAATACGAGACAGTTGTTCGTGTACCTCGTCAGGGGAATACGTGACGGCTGTTCTACGTGTACCACACTGACGTTATCCACCTTTAACACGCAATTCCAATATTGTGTTCTCTTAAATTATAGCTACTTTCTCGATGACAACGATCCATTTCAGCCCTGCCCTCACTAACAAAAATGGATGAACAACTTGACAATAATGTCTGGGCGTGTTCGTTTTAAGCTTATCTTTAAGCCGCGTTCGTTGTCCGAATCACTGATATAATTTCTTCTCCATCAACGTTCTAGGCACCTACTAATAATCTTTTTCTTTTTTATCTAATATAGCCGGATTCTCCACTCGAACCCAGCAACAACAACATGTCCTCGGCGAACTACGGTACAAGGGATGGTGTTTCAGGTACATGATATGAATGATATGAGAGGCCGTACAACTACTAATGTTCCGATTACGCGGTAGTTACCGAAATAATTAGTAATTCAACTTAATACAAATATATGGCCCCTTTTCACACCTGTCGCCGACTCAAGCACTGACATATGTACTGACACTGACGATTTACCTGTTTCTATATATCCTTCAATTTATATAATATGTATGTTTTCTTTTCACTATTCGATATCTACCCATCGAGCTGTGGTAAAAAAAGTCATACCCTTGAAGGCAGACGATCTGGTAGAGCACTGCCTCGTATACAGCAGTGTGTTGCGTCAATTGTATTATCCCAGCCTCCGGTCTGTGTGCCAAATGCACCTTGAAGGCAGACGGTCTGCTGGGGCACTGTCCAGTTAACCCCAGTGTGTCTTTGGTCTCTTCATGTATTGTTGTGATTATCTATCCGCCGATCTGTGGTAAAAACATTACTACCCTTGAAGGCAGACGGTCTGGTAGAGCACTTACGTATACCAAGTGTGAAACGATTCGATTTATTTAAATGTATCTATTCTATCTTATCTCTTTCTTCCGACTTAATGTGTCAGTGGTTGAGTTGTGTGTTGGTTTGTAGAAGTGCCATATTTAAATTATAGGAAAACACGTATGTGCTATGCTGACACTGTTGTCTCAGATAATCAGGAGTAGTTGTACGGATGTCTATTTGTCAAAATTAGAACTATGTTGATCTAAATCATGCTCACCATACGACATTCATGCGGTCGCTGTAATACCTAAGTTTCTGTATGTTTGTCGGAAATCTGTTGTGTAATATTTAAGTTTCTGTATACCTACACGTCAAATTCCCACTCAGACAATTACTGCTTCTAGTTTTAGATTCCTGATTTGTGTTTGTATATTCTATGTTGTCCGTTCATGTCATTGTATTAATTATTTCTTTATAAACTAATAGCTATTTTGTCGTGATCCTTATAACTCTATAGGTTGTTTACAGTAACAGGCAATTTTCCTACTCATCACACTATCCCATTATTGTAGTTGTAATAACGCTTTTAATGTGTGTATTGTTGGTATCTCAATATATGTATTAAATCAAACTAGAGTGTTTTGATTCCCTCCTAACCTGCGCAGAACTTTGTTGACTCCGGAGAAAACTAGTCTACGATCCATTCTTTTACGAGGAATGAAATGGCCTGGGTCCGAAAGGTTACAATTATAACATGATTTCTGCGTTAACTTAACAATAATGTTATGTAAAATAATTATTATAGTTAACTGTTATTAAAAGTTTTTTAATAAACATTAAGAAACACTTAAAATACTGTAATACTTACATTTTTAATTTTTACAAATTGACGAAAGTAATTATAAGACGAAACGTTACTAGTTGATTATTGAATCTAGTAATCTGAAAGAAATAAATTTGATTATACATTTTTTTACATTTGTAATATATATCTAATAATATTGATGTTGAACCAATGTTGAACCAATAGTTAACTAATACTGGCACAGTAAATTAATAGTTAAACATTGGTTCAACATTGATAATTTGTACATATATATACTGTCAATGCTGAACCAATGTGTTTTTATATTTATTTATAACTGTAACATGGACTTAACAATAATGCTATGTACAATAATTATTATTGTTTACTGTTAATAATTCTTTTAATAAAAATTAATAAATAATATTTTACTTACAAATAAAATCTGTAGTTAAGTTGCACAACATTCACTGTATGCAACAGAATAACACTGATATATCGTGGCGTCCGGCGTCAAAACTCAAGCGTGACTGCGTGAAGTGATCATGGGATTTCATCTAGTACGGGAAGGGGTACAAAAGAGGGAATTGACAAAAATGAGTCCGTACTTGTATTTTGTATAGATTCAATAATAGTTTCAACATTAGTTTTTATTGATTAATTTAAATAGATTTTTTTTTAAATAGCATATAGCCAAATATTTATAGCTGAAATATGTGATGATTTTAAAACTATATATTTTACCTCTTTACTGATAAAATAATTAATCAAACCATAACCAAATTTGATTTAAAATTTAATTTGCAATATTAAACTAATATTCGAAATATTGGCTCAATTATTAATAGGTATTGTACAAAAATAGTATTAAAAGATTCTTTTTAAATATGCACACAACTATACACGTTGTGTATCAGTGTTTGATTTTTGAGGAATTTGCAATATTGAACTAATATGGAAGTATAGGGTCAATATTTAATAGTGGTTATACTCCAAAATATATATTATATTATTTGTAAATGTGCATTCTACGTGCTTACCCGGTGCTTGATTTTTGAAGAATTTGCAATAATGAACTAATATTGCAAATATTAGCTCAATATTTAATAAATATTGTACAAAAATATTAATAATAGATTTTTTTTAAATATGTACACAACGTGCATATTTAGTGTTTGATTTTTGAGGAATTTGCAATATTGAACTAATATTGGAAGTATAGGGTCAATATTTAATAGTGGTTATACTCCAATATAAATATTATATTATTTGTAAATGTGCATTCAACGTGCTTACCCGGTGCTTGATTTTTGAAGAATTTGCAATAATGAACTAATATTGCAAATATTAGCTCAATATTTAATAAATATTGTACAAAAATATTAATAATAGATTCTTTTTGAATATGTACACAACGTGCATATTTAGTGTTTGATTTTTGAGGAATTTGCAATATTGAACTAATATTGGAAGTATAGGGTCAATATTTAATAGTGGTTATACTCCAATATAAATATTATATTATTTGTAAATGTGCATTCAACGTGCTTACCCGGTGCTTGATTTTTGAAGAATTTGCAATATTGAACTAATATTGCAAATATTAGCTCAATATTTAATAAATATTGTACAAAAATATTAATAATAGATTCTTTTTAAATATGTACACAACGTGCATATTTAGTGTTTGATTTTTGAGGAATTTGCAATATTGAACTAATATTGGAAGTATAGGGTCAATATTTAATAGTGGTTATACTCCAATATAAATATTATATTATTTGTAAATGTGCATTCAACGTGCTTACCCGGTGCTTGATTTTTGAAGAATTTGCAATATTGAACTAATATTGCAAATATTAGCTCAATATTTAATAAATATTGTACAAAAATATTAATAATAGATTCTTTTTAAATATGTACACAACGTGCATATTTAGTGTTTGATTTTTGAGGAATTTGCAATATTGAACTAATATTGGAAGTATAGGGTCAATATTTAATAGTGGTTATACTCCAATATAAATATTATATTATTTGTAAATGTGCATTCAACGTGCTTACCCGGTGCTTGATTTTTGAAGAGTTTGCAATATTGAACTAATATTGCAAATATTAGCTCAATATTTAATAAATATTGTACAAAAATATTAATAATAGATTCTTTTTAAATATGCACACAACGTGCATATTCAGTGTTTGATTTTTGAGGAATTTGCAATATTGAACTAATATTGGAAGTATAGGGTCAATATTTAATAGTGGTTATACTCCAATATAAATATTATATTATTTGTAAATGTGCATTCAACGTGCTTACCCGGTGCTTGATTTTTGAAGAATTTGCAATATTGAACTAATATTGCAAATATTAGCTCAATATTTAATAAATATTGTACAAAAATATTAATAATAGATTCTTTTTAAATATGTACACAACGTGCATATTTAGTGTTTGATTTTTGAGGAATTTGCAATATTGAACTAATATTGGAAGTATAGGGTCAATATTTAATAGTGGTTATACTCCAATATAAATATTATATTATTTGTAAATGTGCATTCAACGTGCTTACCCGGTGCTTGATTTTTGAAGAGTTTGCAATATTGAACTAATATTGCAAATATTAGCTCAATATTTAATAAATATTGTACAATAATATTAATAATAAATTCTTTTTAAATATGCACACAACGTGCATATTCAGTGTTTGATTTTTGAGGAATTTGCAATATTGAACTAATATTGGAAGTATAGGGTCAATATTTAATACTGGTTATACTCCAATATAAATATTATATTATTTGTCAATATACATACAACGTTATCCAACAGTTGTCTATATTGAACCAATTTTTAAATGTTGGTCCAATATTAGATCGTTGTTTAGCCAATGTTAGGTGCTACCTGGGCATGTTCTTTAATGGAGCTTTAATAGAGATGTAACATATATATGTGTGTTTGCTGGGAGTGTACCCTTTTTCAAAGATTTCTTTATATTTACTAATACGTACTTTTTCACCCAATTTAAATTTTATCTTAGCAGAATTTACAATTTTTAAGCGATTATATGACTTTTGCAGAACATCTTTTTCATTATCAGCATTCACATCTACCGGTTTCATCTTAATTGTACGATGCATTGTGTTATTATATTCTTCTAATAATGATGGAAGAATTGTTAACCATTTATATAAACCCTGTAGACTAAACCTTTTTTACATTTTTTCCTTTAGGGTGCGATTGAATCTCTCACATATGCTAGCTTTTAAATTGCTACAGGTTGAATAATGATTTACATTATATTTCGATAAAAGAGCTTTAAATTTTGAATTATAAAACTCTTTACCATTATCAGTTTGCAAATTTTTAGGGCTACGTCCACTGGATAATACTTCCTCCATAGCTTCAACTACATCTCCAGCTGATTTCCATTTCAAAGGCACAGCCCAAGCATATTTCGAAAAGTTATAAATAACTGTTAGCATATATTTGTAATGTTTGTTTTGTTTAGCGTAAGGAATCATTTCAACCAAATCAGCCTGCCATGATTCATCTAAACCCTTAATGATGACATGTCTTCTTTGATAATTCCTTCTAGCAGGAGTGTGCAGTTTTTTTACTAACTGTTATTTTGCTTCCTGCATTCTCGATTTAATATTTAATAGTGTGCTAATATTAAAATAATAACTCTTTATAAAGCTTTTTTTGCATTTTCAAAGAGTTTATTTCATCATTTAAATGAACAATATGTTTAGCGGTTTGATCCATAAGCCTTTGATATTCACTAAAATTATTTTCTAATATGATTGAGATAGTTTCATTTTTATTAATGGTGACTAATAACATATTTTTTAATTCCATAACATCAATTTTAAGGTCATTTATATTACCATTCAATGTTTTTATCGTTTCATTAATATTTTGAGTAATATTATCTATATAACTTTTATTGACAGCATCATTTTCAGCTTCTGGATTTGCCACATTTCGCAAAAGTTTATTATTGATATTAAAATGCTTATCAGACGTTAAAAGAAATCCAATCCCGGAAGGTCCATGTGGTAATATGCTACTACTCAAGCTTCTGTTATTTTCCTGATGATTACCGAATTTGTCGACACTCATCTTACATGCTTATTAATCGTTATTTTAAATGCAACTAGATGGTCACCTCAAATAATGATTAATATATAATACCCGCTTCTCGCAATTCTTCTAAAATTGATATAATTTCATTTCCATGGTTGTTGTTGCCAGCTCCTTGTGAAGAGATTAATAATCTTAAACGATCAACTAGCTCATTTGGATTATCCCAATATAAATAATCTATTTTCGGGGGAGCGCCTTCTATCTTTAAAGTTTTTGGTATCCCATAACCATGCACAGATTCTGATTTGATTGATGCCCTTTTTTTTATCTAACACTTTTATCATCTTGAAATAATTTGGATATGTATTTACGATATTTTTCTCCTTTTGATGCAGAAATTTTGCCTTCAGGTCTATACTTTTGTTTATGACCGTTACATATTTTCAATATTTCTTTATAATTAACATCATTTACAATGATTTTATCATCAGTAAAATATATTGGACTATCTCGAATCATTTTTTTATTATCCACCAGTCTCACACCAAAAACATGATCAAGGTTTGTGTTCTTTCCTTTTATCGTTAAAAGTTTTTCATACTTGCTAATAATATTAGTATTATTATTATTATTATTATTAGTATTATTATTATTATTATTAAACTCATCATTATTATTCTCTTTTAATTGATTCATTATGTTGTTACTTTTTGTCACATTGACCAGTTCGTTTAAGGGATTAGTGATTGACTTGAAATTTTGCTTCAACATATCATCTGATGCCATTTCACCTAATCTCATCAATCGATGTTTTCTTCTAATAACATTACTGGTTGAAACAATTTCACGCAAAATATTTCTTTTATCTTTGGTTTCCATTTTCTCAACACAATCAAAACTGTTTTAATCAAGTTTGATGTCAAGTTCAATAACTTAAGTTGAGTTCAATGTTAAGTTTAAAGGTTTAAGTCAAGTTGGAGGTCAAGTTCAATAACTTAGGTTAAGTTCGATGTTAAGTTTAAAGGTTTAAGTCAAGTTGCGGGTCAAGTTTAATACTTTAAGTTAGGTTCTACGATCAGATCAGTCGAAGCGCTATCTAAGATTAGTGGTCGGTGAATGAATGAGACATATTTATATATTTACATATTTAAAGCTTTAATTAATAACTAACTTCAACAAAACAATCAAATCCTCGACGGTAGCGCCCCATATCAACATCTCTATCCTTGTCTATAACTAAGAAACCTTTCTTCTCAACAGAATCTACACAATCGTTGAAAATCAACCATTGTCATATCTGTATTTACATGATCTTCATAAATATGCCGTAAAATCAGATCATCCTGTTTGAACAAAATTACTAAATTTATATTGTCTCTCATGAGATGTTTGGGGATACGAGTATATGTTTAACATAAATAAAAACCATCAACATTTTTATGTCGACCCATACTAAAATATTCTCTAGTATTATTTTGTTTTTCGCATGCAACATCATCAAAAATGAAAATAGAATTTGTTTTGGCCTCATTTGGATGTATTACACACTCATTTTCAGAAAATGTAAAATAACCAATACTCTCAATAGGTTCTAATATTTTTCGTAGTAATTCATATTTAGGTTGAAACAAAGATTTGGAATATACATAAACATTTTCAAATCGAAGACCGTTTTTTTGCACGAGCAGTGATAATAACACGTTTGTTTTTCCATAATTTGAAGGACCGCAAATAATACATCTTATTGTGTTTGGTAACAATGCTCCATGTCTTTTTCTAACAGATTTTTTATTGTTTGCTAGCAAATCATAGTTTGAAAGTTTTAGCGTGTCTTGCTGCTGATTGATTCGTATCTTGAATGTAACTGATTATATAACCCATTACGTTTTGTAATTATAATCAATTGGTTAGTAAACGCTGAAGCGTAAAGATGGAGTGTAAAAAAAAAGCGCTAAACGGAAAACAATCAGGGGAAAAGGAATACTCAATTGGGCGATTGATAATACCCCATTTGAAATGCATGTACCTGGATATCAATACTGTGGTCCTGGCACAAAATTATCGAAACGCTTACAAAATGGACATCCTTGTATAAATCCTTTAGATGCAGCATGTAAAGAACGTGATATTGCATATTCACAAAACAAAGATAGTCTTACCAATCGACATAAAGCTGATGCAGTATTAACCGACAAAGCTTGGCAGCGAGTTTTTGCAAAAGATGCTAAGATTGGTGAAAAAGTTATTGCATGGTCGGTAGCAAATGCTATGAAAGCTAAAACTAAACTTGGTATGGGGCAAAGCTCTAAAAACAAAATTAAAATTTTAAATACGACAATAAAAAAGAAAAAAAAATGTCTTTTAAGAAACTTATAAGCATATCGAAAAAAGCTGTAAAAGCTGCTAAAACATGCGATTCAAATAAAACGATTAAATGCGCTTTAAACGCTGTTAATGGTTTGATGAAAACTGTTGAAGGTGAAAATAGTGTAAAGACACCTAAAGTTATACCTATACCCAAGACAGGTGGATTTTTACCCAAGCTTATTCCAATATTTGCCGGATTAAGCGCGGCCGGGGCTTTGGCTGGCGGGGCGGCTGGTACAGCTAAGAAACTGCTTGAGGAAAACGTGCGTCATAATAAAGCAATGGAAGCTGTGAAAATTGGTGGTCGTGGGTTATATATGAAACCATATAAGAAGGGTTATGGGTTATTTATTTCCCCACCAATCAATACTTCAAAAAACTAATAAGTAAGCTGCCTGATAGAGCGATAGACGATAACGAGCTGCATTACTATGCAAAACAGCTTAGGATTAAAAATTTCCGTGGTGTCTTTATGAGAAATGATCTACCAACCAAAGTTAATACAAATGAGTGTGGTATTGTAAACTTAGACGATAAAAACGGACCTGGCACCCACTGGGTATCCTATAAAAAACGAGGAAGTAATGTTATGTACTTTGATAGTTTTGGAAGTCTTCGTCCACCATCGGAAATAGTTAGGTATCTAGGAGGCAGCGTTAATTATAACTACGAAACTTATCAAAACTATGATACGTTTGTATGCGGCCATTTATGTTTAACATTTCTATGTAACCAATTATATGAATAATACATATATAAATAAATATATTATTTGGAAGTCATTTGATATTCTACCGGCTAGCAATGTCGTTTACCCTTTCACTCTCTGGTAATGAATCGGTTTTATCAACAAATTATTTTCCTCCAATTGAATTATCCGAAAATGAAAATTATGAGTTAGGTTTGGTTAATCTGGAAACCTTTAATTCCATTCCAAATATTGATGAAGACCATAATAAATTTTACGTTGATGATTTTGTTATCACTTTACCTGTGGGTTCGTATGAGTTAACAGATATTGCTGAATATATACAGAACGAAGTAGAAAGCAAAGGAATTGTTTTTGAATTGAAAGCAAACAATAATACTTTGAAATGTTTAATAAAGTGCAATCGAAGTATAAACTTTAGTCTAGAAAATTCCATCTATAAATTGCTAGGATTTAGGAAAAAGGTTCTAAAACCAAATGTTCAATATGAATCTGATCT
Organism: Cryptophagus acutangulus; assembly: GCA_963556235.1. Lineage (NCBI taxonomy): Eukaryota > Metazoa > Arthropoda > Insecta > Coleoptera > Cryptophagidae > Cryptophagus > Cryptophagus acutangulus. The sequence goes on from CAUVYR010000026.1 coordinate 22,165, forward strand.
GCCGGTTAATATACTGAAAATTAATACAGTACGCGTTGAATGTAATATAATTAGTGGTGCTTATTTAAATGACCAGCGAGCACACACGCTATATGAGTTTTTTCCAATAGTACCACCTGGATATAAAATAGTTCAGGAACCTGTAAACGTTATTTATTCGCCGATAAACACGCGGATTATAGATAATATAACTCTTCAAATACTCGATCAGGATAATAAGTTAGTCAATTTTAGAGGTGAAGTCATAACGATAAGGTTGCACATACGAAAATATTAAAATGGGTGTTGTTTACAATAGATATGATGATGTTAAATGTATAAAAAGCGTTATCAAAACATATTTTAAAGAGGAGCAATGCAAGAAGAAGATCACTCGTGCACCGCAAATCAAAGCACTCACACCAGCAAACAGAGCAATTCTAGAGAGTTTAAATCTAACAGTTGTTCCCACCAAATCGAGAACTCCACCAGTTTTGAAGTAAAATTGGATTGCACAAAAGTGATCACCAAATATTTACGGTTGTTTATAGCTAATTCATTTAAAGTTACTATTTTACTATCAATTCGTCTTAAAAAAAAATTCAATTATGGTTAATATGTTAAATATTCGCTCCAATGTTGAGTATGATGATTCAATATCTAACAATGAAATTCATGCACATCCACCATACGCATCATGCACGTTTAATAACAATGATGAAATTCGAATAACGATTCAACATCAAGATTTATATGTTAGACCTAACAAAAGCAGTTTGCATATTTTTGGTCGGTTGTTAAATGAAAATGGTACTGCTGTAGCACATACAAACATTATAAACAACGGAATATATCATTTGTTTGATGAAATTCGCTATGAATCGAATGGAGTAGAAATCGACAGATGTAAAAATGTTGGAATTACATCCACGATGAAAGGATATTTTTCTGTTAATATTAACAAAAGCCGAATGTTGGAAAATGCTCGATGGAAAGCTAGTCCTAACACCACAATAACTAATGCTGACGGATACTTCGATATAATTATACCTCTTAGTATGCTTTTGGGTTTTGCTGAAGATTATCTCAAAGTTATTGTGAATGCCAAACATGAACTTATCCTTGTTAGATCAAGAACCGATTTAAACGCTATTGTTCAAACAGTCGTCGAACCATTCAAGTTCGTTTTGAACAAAGTTGAATGGAGGGTGCCATATATCACGCTTTCTGATAAACAAAAAATTGATATGTTACAATACATCGAAAAAGATCCAACAATTTCAGTGAGTTTTCGAGTATGGGAGTTATATGAAAATCCTATGCTTCAATCAACAGAAAAATAAATTTGGAGAATAAAAACTGCCACTCAGAAAAATCCAGATTTGTAATTCTTGGTTTTCAAACCAACCGAAAAAATAATGCTAATACTGATGTGAGTAAGTTTGATCATTGTCATGTTAGTGATGTTAAGTTCTATTTAAATTCCCAATCGTATCCATACGGAAACATGGATTTAAATATTGATCATAATCAATATGCGCTTCTCTTTGATACGTATGCAGGATTTCAAAATGCATACTACTCACATAAAAGCGAACCATTGTTAAATAAATCTGATTTTATAAATATTGCTCCACTAATTCTAATAGATTGTTCTGAACAAAATGAGTCTCTTAAGTCGGCTCCAGTTGAAATTCTTTTAGAATTTGAATCAAAACAAAGATTCCCCGCGAATACCACGGCCTATTGTTTGATTTTACATGATCGAATCATTGAGTGTAAACCAATTAGCGGTAGGGTACAGAAGTTAGTCTAATATCTCGATTCAAACAATGGAGTTCGTTGCGGATTTTCAAGGTTTAATGAAAAAAAAACAAGTTCATATTTAAAGAAGTAGCAGATGATAATCTTAAAAATGCAAAAGGATTTGTATTTAGTGCACCAAACGATTATGATTATTTAAATTCTGAAAAACCATCAAAGAATTGGCTTCTGAATCACCATCATAGTATACATTGGCAAACCGTTGGTATACCCTACGAAGATTTGAATAATATCCTTCATGAAGCGTTGCGTGAAGCTATGATAATTTTTGTAAAAGGGTTGGATAAACAAAAATGGTTAGAAAATTGTGGTTTTAATAATGTTAAAAACTTGGAAGATATGGGGTGTCCAGCTTTAAAGTTATTACGAAATTCAATGTTTGAATTTCAATAATGTTCTTCACCGCATGCAAATGCTAATACTAATCATTGTGCATTTACAAACATCCAACTTTTACATAAATGCTATATGACACATCAAAAAAAACCCACGGTAGGACAAGCAATATTATTATTTTACCAATTCAAAGATCTTGCATTGATGTCGCTTCCAGAAATTGAGTGTTTGCCAGTAGAATTTTTAACTACATTTGCTGCTGAGTCTATAGAATGTGTTTGGGAAAGACTATCAAACAAATTAAAGCGCAATCCAAGTATTTATGGTTGTAGACGTTGTCTTCAACATTATAACAAATCTGCTAGAGATCAAAGTGATGGCCCTCCACCAATGATACGTAATTGTTCTGAATGTGTAAAAAAAACTGTCACACAACATTGTAAATAAAGGTCATGTTTGCTTTGCTACCAATCTAAATAAAGGATACCCAATGGTTCAATGGGCGTTTGCTTATCAAGCAGCACGAAAAGGATTTTGGGAAGAAGCTGCAAGGGATCGATGAAGATTTAACCGTCGAGTTGTGGATGTGGAGAGTAAAATAAAATCTATTTTTGATATGGATGCTCGTCAAAGATTATATGAGCAGCGCTTTGTTTTAAATGTATTAGATTAAACTTATTATTGATTTACATAAATGTTTGAGGTATAGGATTTATGATGAAAAAATACAATTTTTTACAAATTTATTTTGATAATTTATTTCACTTAATAGATACATAGATGATACCGAGGATAATACATTTAATATACAATAAAATTAATCCATATAAAATCATTACAAAATTTATACATAAACAATAAACTTAGTGTGTGCTAACTTAAACATTTAAAGAATAATGATCTTTTTTCATCATTATAATTTAACGCAACTTTATTCTGTTTAACTGTAAATACTTCATGTTGCTTTGAGACAATTCTATCTTGAGTTTTATATACATTTTTCTTTTCAAACAGACATTTCTTATATTCTTCCAGAGTTAGATTTTGAGCCACTGATTTACCTACCCCTTTGGCTCTATTAATTGTTTTGTTATTTACTGAATATGAATACATCTTCGAAAGTAAACCAACAAACTCCACCATAATTTCACCGTTCAATTCATCCTTAAATAAGTCTAAAACTTTTTTATTAATTTTGGGGAAATTAAATGGATTATTTTCATCATAGTCAGATGTATCAAACCATTGTGGTAGGTCTGAGAAAATATCCTTGTAAAAATTGTTTGTTATCACAAAATAAATAAGAGAATCAGTGTCCATGTATAATAATTTTAAACTTGCAGATTCATATTTCTTTTTCATAGATTCATAATGAAATCGGTACATTAAACACTTGCTAATATCTAGAATAGCCATCCCCACATACAGAGGTTTATTAAACGTAACTTTCAGGCGATATAATTCAATGGCTGCAAAATTCTCATCAAAAATAATTCTGCCTTTGAAATTGGGTTTACCCATATATTTTCCTGCTCCATGACTACCCCCCAACTAGAAACCAATTTAACATCACGCATTTTTCTAACATTTTGCATGCTTTTACCAAAAACGCTATTGTTTTTTAGTTTGTAATAACTTTTCTCGAATTCGTTCGTTGACTCCATTCTAAGCTTAGTATTTTTCAAAATGTAAGGACGCATTCAAGGAGATTGGTTAAACTCTAATATACGATGTATTTTTATAAGAACTAAACCATGATTAAGACATTGTTTTAAATTTCTATAGTGAATTATATATCGGTTTTTTGGTTCTAAAGTTGTTAATAGTTTTTTCTGTTTTCCATTCAATGGAATTTTAGTTTCGGGCCAAAATGGAAAATCTTTGTGCGAATCATGCAAAATATTGGGATATAATAAATCAACTTCTAAAATATATCCTTTTTCTGAATCATCCTGAATTCGCATTACATTAAAATTGGTTGTTTTTCCATCGCTCAACCATTTGAAATTGCCTGTGGGGAGATATTGACACATTGCCCATCCATATAAATTTACAGCATCTAAATAAATGAGATACGATTCAAGTTGAGAAATATCAAAACCTTGCATGTACCGATTATTAGCGGCTGCATATCTGTTGCAGCATTGACTCACTCCACCACGAATACCCCTTTCAACAAACAATACCATATCAACGTCCGTCATCAATTCGAGTTTGACTTTGGTTAATTTTAATAAACTGTCCCAAGATAATCCGGGGGCGGTTATATAATTTGCAGGATCTAAATTATAGGATTTTTTGCATAGCAAACGAAATTGTTCGAAAACATCTGCCAACAGAAGTACATCAGTTTTCAAATATAGATCTGTGTATTCTCCTAGATTTACACATCCAAATTACCTATAAACTGTTTGAGCATGATCATATTCTGCATTAGTAATATCCGATTGAGATAAATTATTAAAAAAATGTTTTTGTTCAGGCAAAGCCGTTTCTGTAAAACGATCAAAGTTGTTTAAGTAACTGTAAGGTAGAACACCATTTCTACATAGCAATTTTAATTTCGTTTCTGACAGATTTGAAAAAATACTTTTGAGTATTATCATATTCTTTTAAATATGATGACAGTTTATCCAGGGATGAACTCATAAAATTAAACGAATCTATAAACTTAATTTTTTTGTTGTTTGTAGAATTATACTTAGTAAACGATTTGTACTTTTCCTTATTTATGGTTATGGTAGAAATTTTACCCGGATTTTTTAAATATATTTTTCCATCGTTACCCATTACTTTTTTCTCGCATAATTCGCGAATTATAAAATGTGCATCATAACCCTGAAGGTTATGAAAAATCACAATAATGTCCGAAGGTGGTTTATAGTTAAGATTACAGCTAATATGAGCAGCCCCCCTGAATTTTCCTGTCAAATGACAGTGATCCCTAACTTTAGTTAACCAATCTTCCTCTTCACCATCTAACGCAAAGTCTGAAGGTTGAATAAAGTTCATTTCACAAATGTGACAAATTTTTGCATTTTCAAATTCATCTATTTCGACTTGTAATAACGGTAGCATTTCCTTCGTATCATCATAAATATGAGATACTTTATCTGTAATCAGATTGAGTTTGCTTACAAACCAGTCAACACAATCCTCCCCTCTATATAAATCAAATTCTGAGTAACTATCATTGAAATCACATTTTAAATAATATGAAACACTACATGGTATATGTTTTTGATATTGATGTGTATAACTCTTCGAATCATTAGGTTGACATGTGTCAATGGGTAAAATAAGACATTCAAGATCGGCATAAAGTACAAATGGATGCATCTGTTTATGTTTATAATTTTTAAAATAAATCCATTTAGTAGAGTCTGTGGGCATAACACATTTTACGGGTATAGAATTTGTACAATCAATTTTATGCTGTTCGAATTTATCTTGTTTATAAAAATAACACAAACATCTATCACATAAATAACGACATGCACGATGATTTTCAACCATTTGTTTACTCACCAATCTAGACAAATTTTTTATCCAGCAGAAGTGGTATTTTGGGGATTGTTCTGTTGTTGTTGTAGCACTAGGTATTTCAGCCATTAATAAATTAATATGAACGTTTTTATGATGCTTCGATATATACACAGGTAGCACTTCATAATTTATAGTTTGATTGTCTGATTTGTTTGGAGGATTTGTTTCATCACCATCACATTCATTTAAAATTAGCCAATCATTCTTCTTTTTCAATGCATACACGTTAATCGATATATAATTCTGCTCCTGAAATTTGGTGATTTGAGATAAATCCATCGGAAACTTTATTCCATCCAAATTGAGGATATCTCTAAAATTAGGATACGAAGCTAGTCTGTGAGAGTTGTTTTTAGTGCTGAAATCACCGCCCAAGCAAAGCAGCATTCATCATCAGATTGTACATTTATTACCGCTTTTCGGGCTTGAACATACTTAGGTAAAGTAAAAAACTTGCTCCCCACGGTGAATGGTGTATACTTGTTAATGTTTAAATTGAGTTGTGTTATTTTGTACAATGCCCACCCGCTTCCTCGCTCTTGAAATGTATCCAATCGCATTAAAATTTTCTCCACCGCCTCATTATACCATTCTGATATATCAGACGTAAAAAATAGCAATGTATTTCGAATTCAGATAGATCGTCTTTATTTCTTCTGTCTTTGGAAGAAGCATCTCACAAACTAGAGATATTTGTGCTTTAATCGGTACCATTTTTCGCAGCTCATCTACTTTCGATTGTATTAGATTTTGTGTTGTTTGTAAAAATCGCTTTGGATCGAGGGTTTAGTTTATGTTTAATATTGCATGAGTCATCAGTCTTTTTCTAAATGCTGTTTCCAGATAAGTTAAAACTAATTTTTTTTCCTGAAGATTCGATTCGCTTGCATCTTTGTGTTGTGTCTTAGGATTTAAAATTTTGTTGATATATTGAGAGTACTTATTTGTATTATCAAGCTTTTTATGTTTGGGTTGCGGTTCGTTTTCTTCTTCCAGTATTCGGTTTTCGGTTCTTCTTCTTCTTATTAAAACCGAGTTTAAATACTCACCATAAAAATTTCGCTTCATAATTTGTCGTGATATATCCCGTTTTGCATTTTGATTAGCAAACATAGATTGCAAATATGTTTTATAAAGATTTTTCATTGTTTCTAAAAATAATTTATCAACATAAGTAAAATGCTATCAATATAAATAAATATTTAAAACACATACCTCAAAATATACAATTGAAACGGATATATCAGCTTTTATTTTCGATGTGGTTGATGCACTGTTTGAGAGTGTTAAAATCTTTAGTTTATTTTATTTAGGGAAATTGCAATAAACACCGAACTATATATATCGCTGAACTAGCATGCTCGAGTTGTGATTCAAACTGAATGATTTTTGTTTTAGCGATTGCGAACTTTTTATATCGAATTCGAATCGATAACTTTTGTTTTCTTAATGATTATGTTAATTAATAACTTTTATACCTTTTTAAATTATTTGAACTAAATATACGTAGTACAAATATAATTTTTTTAATAAGATACAACACTAAGTGGAGGGAGTAAAAAAATAGACTATAAATATAAAAGAATACTACATATTTATTTTGACACTACAGCGGATATGGCCAAACAATACAATATACTTATATCATTATTAATGCAGGCGGATGGCCGAAACCATTACCATCCCCCCGACGACCTCGAAGCTGAGGTGGTGCCCCAAACACACACCCAGCATCCTGCGCCCATTTTGGCGCATAACGCTAGGGGATGGCGCCACTTCCGCCCCCATCAAAAAAACGATGGGCAAATTCTAAAAAAAAAAAAAAAATTAATTAAAAAAAAATCATTAAAAAAAATAGCTACTAACTACTTACTCTTAATCCTTGAGGAAGGCGAGAATGGACGTAACCATATAAGATTTGACTAACATCTAAAATAAAAATAAATAAAAATAAAATATTATTAACACTTATTATTAGTAATTATTTAGTTATTAGTAAAACTAATTATTATTAATTATTAGTTAAACGAATATTATAAAACTTACCCATTTTGTTGGTTATTAATATATATGAAACCGAAACTTAATTTGAAACTGACGAACTTATCAACCACAGATTAATAATTGTACTGAAGAATATTGCTTTCAGATCAGGGCTAGCGATCTATAATTTTTTTTAAATTTGTCATTTAAATTTAAGATAAACATACAATATATATCATAAAGACCATGCCGCAAAGCAATTTTAATAGTTATTTGCGCTACTAGTAGCGGTAAGTAAACTTTTTTGTCCGAGGTAGAAGTTTGTGTACCGAGGCGGAGCCGAGGTACACAATCTTCCGAGGACAGAAAAGATACTTACCTGCGTGTTGCGCATTACGTTTTTCTCACTACCAATTTGAAAATCATTAGTAAACTCTACTAAATTAATAAACTGACATTCCATTTATATCTATCAAAAAGTCGCGGCACACTGGTTTCGTGTTTATATTTATAATATTATAAAATCTAGTCGTCTATGCTGAATGGTTGCTAAGGCAATGTATAATTTGAACAATAATTTTGCACATTCATTTGGGTGTTGTCAGTCCTGCACATTTAATTAAAAATATGAGCGATTCAGAAGATTCTGAAAGTATAACCGAAATAGAAGTAAGTGCAAATGCAGCTCGAGCGTCTCTACTGCCGGAGAAGTCGAGGGCACGGTATGAAAGAACGTACAGTACTTTTAATGATTGGTGTATTTCTAAAAAAGTAGTATTAATTTTTTAGTATTAATTTTAATAAATAAATTAAATTATTTTAAATATATTCCTCATTCGTTTGGTATATTTTTAATTTTTAGACACCCTAGCGCGGAAAGTGTCCTATCGCGGAAAGTGACCTAATGCGGAAAGTGACCTGCCGCGGTAAATATTGTTTTTACATAGTTACGGCGCGTTGTTAAGGTAGCTAGGTGTTCTACTTTCCATTACATTTGATTTTTTATCAATGTAATGTCAATTTACCTATATGGTAGTGAGAAAAATAATATACTCATATAAGCGGTTTGTTATTTTAGATATATATTCTATAATGATTTATTAACTATGTGTAAAATATACATATATATTAGTTATATAGTAGTCGCGAAAATGAATAAAGTAATAAATAGTTATTGGATCTATGATTATAGGTTTGTTAACTACCTTGACACCGGTGGTGTTTGTTTTGTTTGTTGCTGTAAAACTTACCTAACCTTAAAAATGAATGATTTATTGTTCGTTGTTTGTGCTTTTGAATTCCAAAGTGAATCAATTATGAATATAATATACTATTTCCAAAATACAAGTCGGCAAAACTGTCTGCTATTATTGTTACGACGTCAAGAGACACATTTTAGTTTGGACCCCCAAAGCATTTGATTCAGCCGATACGACGACAAAGTGTTTTTTCAAATTATCAATTCAAATTTTTTCATTTATTTCTTCTTATAACTATTCATAACAACCTCGATTAACATAGTTATAAAATCTATAACGATATTTATAAAATAGTATGGTGGCTTTGTAGGGGAATTTCCGGTAGAGTATATAACTACGCTCGCTAAAACGGAATAGTAATAAATAGTAACAAATAGTTCAAACTATTTGCTCGCGAAAAAAAGACTTATATTTATGAACTTGTAGAGGCGAGCTCCATGCATGATGACGTCAAGCCAATCGGCGCAGCGTTTCAGATCACATGATTTTTATTTGAATTTCAAATCGGATTTTTAGAGAAAATTGATGCAAAAAAAATTTTTTTGTACGGATTTATATTTAGCACATGGTCAACAATATATTTAAGATAATTTTAAGCAAAAAAAAAATCATGCATCTTCCCTATTATATACCGAGTGAGCAACAATTATCTATTATAGTCATAACTAATATTTTATAAAAGCAATGGATATAAAAAACAAAATGATTATGTGAAGTTATTTAATTAAATAAAATTCAAATAATACATGGTAAGTACATATGGATAAAAATATTTTATTTAATTTTTCATAATCTTGGTCTCGGAGCCTTCAGCATTCTTCATTTTTTTTGCTAAGTCGAGTGTAACAGTGTAACAATTATATTATAAATCTGTGGCATTTCACTCTTATTAATGAAAATTTTAGATCGCACAGTACTATGCCTCCACATATCATTCACTGATTTTCCTTCGATGTTTTTTGTATCATATATTTCTATTTTGATAAGGTGTGTAGCTGCTTGCGGAATAGGAGCCATAATAGTTACAACTCCACCATTAGTTCAAACTATTTGCTCGCGAAAAAAAGACTTATATTTATGAACTTGTAGAGGCGTGCTCCATGCATGATGACGTCAAGTCAATCGGCGCAGCGTTTCAGATCACATGATTTTTATTTGAATTTCAAATCGAATTTTTAGAGAAAATTGATGCAAAAAAAATTAAGCTTCCTATTAACCTATTAACCTTCCTAGACATGGTTGAATTCGCTAGGGCTTGACCTGGCGCAACATCTGCGAAAAGCTCCTCAAACGCATCATCAACCTCACCTTCAATGTTTACCACATTTGGCGGATTATCCATGCGGATTTGCTTTCCTCCTCTAGAACCATGATTTGTTGGTGGTTGCATAGCTGGTGTTGTGGTGGTTGAAGCTGATGAAGCTACGGCCCTATTGCGTTTCATTGATGATGATGATGGTGTTGACGAATGGTGATGATTTGGTGGTGGTGGTATTGTTTGGTTGAAAGCAATCAAATCATCATCAAAAAGACTCATTTTTCTTAAAAAATAATCAAACAAATAAATAAACGAGTTGAAAAAAAAATATTTCTATTCAATTATATTCTGATTAATAATTGGATTTTATTTACTCACCAAATGATTATTTGCACACTGTATTTATATGTATACCTTAATTGATTTTGTTAGTTATTATATATAGTCTTATGATATTAAGTGTAGAGGACACAGGTGAATCAAACAACAGGTAGATAGACACTGATTTATTTCTGTCCAAGTCGTTGAGTGCGCGCGTACCTGCGCCAGCGCATTGTCCCCTTAGCCGGACCACCACTCCAGGTCCAACATCTCCCTTTTTATAATATAATGAATTGCAATTAACATTTTCTATAATACAGTTTTCTTTAACCGTTTACGTACATTTTCCATCTCCAGACTCTTCTTACAATTGTTTGTATATTCTTATATGTTAAATCTACCTAATGAATTTTACTACTTCTTACTATTAACATTAACTTATTCTGTAATAACTACTATCAATACATTTTACATACATTTTTCATTTACATATTCTTCTAACAATACAATGCTTTATCACAGATCTTGTAAATACTTAATAGGTTTTTTAACTAATCTTCCCGACATTGTTTTGTAACTAATGTCTTTGTCACTCGTCTTTTTTATACTTTGGGATGAAAAAAACTCAGCTTCGGAATCTGACTCTATATCTGAGTCGTTTTGAACCGTTGATTGTGTACTAGAATTGCTAGTTTCAGGTGAATTGTACTTTGTGTAATTACTTTGTGTAATAACATCTGGTTGTGTGTCAGATGAGTGTTCTGAGTCTGAGTTAATTTCATTTTCCAAGTTGTTTATAGTATTATCTGCAATTGATTGTTTACTTTGTCTTAAGAACAAATCAAAATATATATTACTCTCATTATTATCAGAATACTGTTCGTCATTATGTACCGTTAAGTTATCTTTTTCAGCATTTTTTTTAGTTTGATTGTTTGACTTTAGTATTTTAATAAATCGTCGGTTTCTAATTAAGACTCTGTTATTTTCCAATTTTACTTCATACGATCTTATCCCTACTTTTTTTTGTAATATACCCTTTTCCCACATTCTGTTAGTTACATTTTGTACAAGAATATTTGAATTTATCGGAATCTCAGGCAGTTCCTTTGTCCCTTTTTTGTCAAAATACATTTTTTGTCTAATTTGCTCTCTTTCCAGTTGTTCATTATAATGTTTTATTTTACTTTTATCAAATTGTATGTTTGACTTGGGCAAAAGATCTCTCAAGTTCCTTTTCATTATAATATTTGCAGGAGATACGTTCGTATTTTTTATTGGTGCATTTCTCAATGCTAACAAGGCTAAATATGGGTCCTTTTTTTCCATTGAGCATTTTTTTAAAACATTTTTTACTACTTTAACTACACTTTCTATTTGTCCATTACTTTGCGGAAATCTTGGTGAAGATGTTATATGTTCAAATTCATAATTTTTTGTAAATTTTGAAAAAATTGCAGCTGAGAATTCTGGACCATTATCGCTCATTAATATGTTGGGTATACCCTGACGTGAAAACATTTCCTTTAATTTTAAGATAATATTTTCACTTGTCAAGTTCATATTTAAATTTGCTAATTCGAAATACTTAGAGTAATAATCCACCACTAACAAATACGACTTGCCATTTACATGAAAAATATCTGCGCAAATCTTATACCACGGCACATGTACAATTTGATGAGATATCATGGGCTCCGGAGGTAGAGAAGGTTGTAACGTTTGGCAAGCATGACAATTAGTAATAAATTCTTCTATGTCTTTGTTCATTCCTGGCCAATAAAATGAATTGTTCGCTATAGTTAATGATTTTTTTATGCCTTGGTGACCAGCATGTAATTTGTTTAGAATTTCATTATGCAATACTTTTGGTACAATAACCTTCTCACCTTTATACAACAGTCCATCCACCTCAGAAATTTCATCGCGAAACTTGAAATAGAACGCCAGATGGGCAGGAAAACCCTTTCCTTTCCTAGGCCACCCTTCGGAGACCACCTTGGCTAAATCCTTTAAAGTAGGATCATTTCTTGTGTGTTCTTTGAGTTCTTGTTTTTTTACGTCAGAGATGTTTAGGTATTGGTTTATTAAACAAATTTGTGCTTCTAACTCTATGTCCACGTTCTCGTCAAATGTTTCGTTCATCCAAGATCTAGAGAGAGCATCTGCAAAAACTAATTCCTTGCCAGGGCGATAAACTAATTTAAAGTCATATTTTCGAAGTTGAATTAAGATCCTTTGGAGTCTCGGTGGACATTGATCAAGACGTTTATTAATAATGGAGAGCAAAGGTTTGTGATCTGTTTGTACTGTAAATTTTTTTCCGTATACATACTGTGAAAATTTTTCTACGCCAAAAAAAATTGCCAATAATTCACGTTCAATTTGCGCGTATTTCGTTTGTGCGTCCGTTAACGCTCGTGACGCATATGCGCATGGTCTATTTTCTTGAATTAAGCAGGCTCCCATTCCTTTGCTTGAGCTATCTACTGATATGATACTGTCTTTATTCACATTATAAAACTTTAAACAAGGAGTTTCGCAAAGTACTTTTTTTAAATCTTGAAAAGCTAATTGATGTTCTTTTTCCCATCTAAAACTATTTTCTTTTTTAAGTAATTCTCTAAGACAAGATGTTCTCCTTGATAAATTTTCAATAAACTTCCCCAAATAGGTGACCATTCCTAGGAATCTTTGTAATGAAACCACACTATCTGGTCGTTGCAATTCCCTTATTGCTTCAATTTTTGAATTGTCAGCTGATAACCCTCTCTCATTTATGATATGTCCCATATATTTTACCTCTTTGATACAGAATTTACACTTATCTTTATTGAATTTAATATTATTGTCTTTTGCAATTGTTAATACTTGTTTTAGAATTTTATTATGTTCTACTAAAGTTTTAGCTGCAATTATTAAATCATCAATGTAAATTTTTACTCCATTAATGTTCCCAAAGATTTCTGTCATTCGTGAATGAAAAATTTCCGGGCTTGATGCTAAACCATATGGCAATCTTAGAAACCGATAGCTACCAAAAGGTGTCGCAAAAGTACATAATTTACTACTATACTCGTCTAGTGGTATTTGCAAAAATGCCTGAGTGGCGTCTAAAGTTGAAAAATACTTGCAACCATCTAGTTCTGCTGTTAATTCTTCTATGTTAGGTATTTTGAAATAATGACGTTTTAATGCATTGTTTAATTCCCTTGGATCTAAACAGATTCGTAAATTTCCGTCAGGTTTCCGGACTATTACGATCGGGTTAACCCATTCGGTACATTCTCTATCCGCTTTTTTAATGATTTTTTGTTTTTCCAATCCATCTAAAGATTTTTTTAATTTACTTTGAATCGCGAAAGGTACTTTGCGTGCAAAATGAACAACCGGTTTTACAAATTCTTTTAAATTTATGTGTTAAGGCTCTTCTAACAAACCAATTCCCTTAAACAAACCCTCAAATTTATCTAATACATTCTTAACAAATTCTTTTGAATCATATTCATCAACCGCGCTAATTTTTTTAATTAAACTCAAAGAAACACAAGTTTTTAGACCTAGTAAAGGTGTGCTCTTTTGTCGCACCACATAAAACGGAAAGATACCTATCCCATCTCGCGCTCCACATTTCAAATTACACTTACCAACCACCGGTAGTGGACTGCCTGTATATGCCATTAGCCTACAATTTGTTTGTTCCAAGTCTTCCATATTGAAATTCAGATTTTTTAAAAGTTCTTCCGGAATAACATTTGCCTGTGCTCCACTATCCAATTTAAACTTCACCTTCCTGTTCAAAATCTCTATCTCCGAAAACCATGAGCCCCCCTCCGACTGATTAGTTTCATCAATTGCGCCTACAAATAAAAATTCCTCATCAGAATCATTATATTCAATTTCATTTTCAATATTTAATGCTCCAATATTTTTTTTATGTTTATTATAAGTACTTTCTCTTTTACAAACTGTATGGCAATGATTTTTCAAATTACAATTTTTACAGATTTTTCCATAAGCTGGACATTTACCATATGTGTGATTATAATTACAATATTTACACTTAGATTTATTATTTTGATTAAAACTTTGATAATTATTATGTTTAAAGTGACTACGACCTGACATTCTTGAAGATCCAGGATGCTGATTCCAGTCTGAATTCTGTCTATTTATGCTATCCACATTTTCGTCATTAACAGTATTGCATCCATTGGTTCCATTAATAGCTTTATTGCGCATAATCGCATTTTCATATCTCATGGCCGTTTCGACCGCTTCGTCCATCGTTTTTACATTGTTTTGCAACAGCTTCTCCCTTAGTGTGCTTGATTTTATTCCAAAAATAAATATGTCCTTTAATAAATCCTCTTCCAAATCTCTCAATTCGCAATTCCGGGAAATACTTTTCAATTGTATTACAAATTGATCAATAGTTTGTGTTTCCACTTGTTTTGCTGTTAAAAGTAAATGTCGTTGCCAGATGATGTTGGATTGCGGTTTGAAATGCGTCTCGAATTTTTCAGACAAAATGGCGATTTTATCTTTCTCTCCCTCTTCAAATTTCAGCGTGTTAAAAATACGTAATCCTTGCTCACCAATTAGATGTAACATCATAGCACATTGCGTAGCCTCGTCTTCTTTATTTGATTTAGTGGCGACCATGTAGTTAGTAAATTTCTGCTTCCACCACCTCCAATTTTCGTGCAGATTGCCAGCCATTGACATGGGCTGTATAGCTCGATTATCCATTTTCAACATTCCCTTAATTCATCCAACGTATACTTCAAATAAATTACAAATCGTTGCGTGGAATTCGCCTTACGACTGCGCCATGTTAGTTATTATATATAGTCTTATGATATTAAGTGTAGAGGACACAGGTGAATCAAACAACAGGTAGATAGACACTGATTTATTTCTGTCCAAG